>JZKD02S1890059.1:67291-77884 GCA_000966675.3 Picea glauca
AGAGAGAGAGAGAGAGAGAGAGATGTGCCTATCCTTGTAAAATGTAATCACACTCAAGTTATTAATAATATCCCATCGTTGCATGCAGACAGATCAAACGAAAAGATATTGGGGGATAAAATCCACCGAAAAAAGGGAAAATGGGGGGACTTAAGTTCAAGGAAATATTTTATTAATATTTTCGAAAAGTGTAATTATGGATATTTATTTATCCTAAGATCCTAAGGGATGGGAACAAGTCACAAAGTGGCTAAAGCTAAGTCTAAAGGTGACAAGTGTCTAGCTTAAGGCTTTGATATTTCTTTTCCGGCCTGTTGTTGAATCCCTAGAAAGGAAGTGGGGCAGTTGAGGGACTATTGAGAAGAGAAGGGGAACACTTCCTAGGGTGGGATAGACATGCTGTGAATGAGAAACTGTAGGCTAGTTTCAATAGTGACACCTTGGACTAAACAATTATGTTGATTATCAGAACTTATCGTAGCAATAGGAACCCTTTTTCCCTGGTGGAGTTTAAGACCCAGCTCGAGGGTGACCTCATGCTGAAAGTATATGAGAACTCGAGTCTATAGCCAGGAGGAATGTTTGAGTTTTGTGCAGAGTTGGTGACTTTTCATAAAAGATAAGTGTACTTTATGTTCTTGTCTCATTTACTGTGTGCTTAATTATCTATGTCTGATATGGGTTTAATTCTTGTATGATGTTGCATCTAAGTAATTGTCATTATTCTATATAATGTTGCTTGCACATGTAAGTGTGGTGTTGATATTTAGTATTTATAATAGTACATGCAAAGTATGATAATTGTTGTTAGTTATTCATGTAATTCAACCTTATAATAATGGTCATGAGTCTTTGAGGCAAGGTGAGAATGGCCCTGTGTGCAGGGAAATACTCTGTGCGCAAAAGAGGTTGGATTCGCTCGTGTGTGCAAGGAAGCAATCCGTGTGCACAAGGAAAAAAGAATTTGTGTATGACACTAGAATGGTTGCACACATAGTGGAAATCACATGTTCGGAATGGACTACATGCACAATATTGTTGTTTTCTTAGTATGCTTGTGCACACAATTGTTTTGTGTTACTTTTTCTATTATAAGTTGTGTCAGAAGAGGAAATATTGGGTGGCGCAACCCAGCTTGGGGTTGAGCGTTGTTGGTAGTAGGTTGAAGTGGGAAAGAAAACATGCACAAAGAAAAATGACATCTGGAAGAGAAATCGTGGGAAAGAAAGTGTGCAGGAGGAAAGCAACAACTAGCAAGAAGAACAACACATGTGCATCCAAGAAGGAGGTGACAACTGGAAGGAAGAAACAAACGCATGCAGAGAAGGAAGACCTAATGACAGTAGGGTTAGGTTTTTTGTAAGGTTTTTGTGTAAATGGTTGAAGAGCATGATAGATATAAATATAGATACAAAGGTATATTAGAGGAGTTCGGTGTTCGGAGAGATTCACTAAGGTTGAGATTTACTATTGTTGTAAATTTGAGATCATTTTTATGTAATGTTTTTTATTAGATGTACTATTTTATGTAAAGCAAGTGAGCTAAGAGGAATAGAAAAGGTAGATCTCGAGGATTAGATATGTGTTATATTATTTGCACAAGTAGTAGCATTTGCATTGTGTCGAGCATTTTGGGGGGGTTGACGGTGGGCTACTAGGCCCCCCCTTGAGGGGTGCAGGGGGTGAAATCCCCCTGTGCGGGGGTTCAGGGGTAGCACCCCCGAGAAAAAAAAATTGCCTCGGGAAATGTGTAAGAAATCTTAGTGAGGAAGACCTTCTCATAGGTATGGAGGAACTCAAGAGTAATGTCAAGGTTAAATTATACATAATACCCGTGAGTAATTCCCCCTTGGACCCCCCCCTCCCTTGTCGAATCATAGCCCCCCATCGATTTCATCCTTCTCGTATCACATCCATTGATCACTATTTTTATTAATCATTTCAATGTTCATAATACATCATTTCTCCCTTGACCATATTAATCAACATGGGATCTTTTCCCCAATCATATCGGTTCACAAAGCTAATTCATATCTATACCATTTCATTAAAATTTGTGGGGATCAAAAGTGGGGATGTTACATTCCCCTCCACCTTAATTTTTCACTGTCATTGATGCACAACACCACCAGGTGTACATTCAATTTATAATTTTGGTTCCCCAACCATAATAAACATATAGGCTCTTCGGCATAATATCATACAGGAATTCCAGCCTAAATATAAATACATAGGCACTCTGGCCCCAAAACTACAAATGCATAGGCACTCCAACCCCAAAACATAGATACATAGGCACTCCATCCCCAAAACATAGATACATGACCCACTAGCATTCTCCAACAACTATCCCGATTTCCACCGACTCTCTTCCACCAACCTTCCTAATCCAAGGAATGTACCCCCTTCACTGCTCTCATTCCATTAGGTTGTGCCATCATTTTATCAAGGTTGACCCAAGGAATGTGCCCCCCTCATTGTCTACATTCCATCAGGTTGCACCATTTGTTTATCAATGTCTTTTGGCATAGGTAACTAGAAATCTCACTACTCGAAACTCAAGGGAACTCGCTACTAGGAAAAATACCATTAGATCTAGCTAGCAACAACCTTCCTAATGCAGTGCAACTCACACAAGAGTTCACTCTTCATGCCTGACAACCTGGTTCTTCTGCAAGCCTGACAACTCTCTTCTTCTACAAGCCTGGAAACTTGCTTCTTCAATAGTCCAACTCCCGCATAGGAGTGTACTCTTTAATCCTAACAACTTGGTTCTTCTACAAGCCCGAAAACTTACTTTTTCTACAATCCTGACAACTTGTTTCTTCTTGTTGTAATCACCCACTAGGCTCACGCATCCCTTTCATTGTTATGCAGTTCCTTAGGTGATCCGTCATTTTCCAAGGCGTTATTGCACAAATGAATTCCACTTGTTTCTATACTTCCACTAGAAATACATAACATGTGAAAATAATTTCATCTACATCATATGCATGCAGTAAATATGAGACATCATCATAAAATTTTCAATTATAATTTTCAAATCAACTTTGTACAGGAAAACAAAATTTCGATACATGACTTTTCTACTCATTATATTTGGCTCTTGCAAATGTAGATATCAGTTTTCCTTATGGCTAATTTCCTTTCCATATCCAACACCACTTTACCTACATTGTTTCTTATTTTTCACTCATCCACACAAATTGTTAGCATATTATAAGAATTTGCAATTATAAATTTTCTCAAATTTGTTTTCCATAAGGAAATACAATTTTCATGCACTAGTTTTCCTCTCATTATGTTTGGCTCACACGACAGTAAGCATTGGTATTCTTTATTGGCTTACATCCCTGCCATGTCCAAGACCATTTTCCTTGCAATTTTCTCAACTTTAGTGCAGCCAAACTGATTGTTAGCAATTTTAAATTATAATTTTCAAAATTGTTTAATATAGGATAAATAAAATTTCTCAGGCAAGATATTTCTTGTTAATTATATTTGACTCGCACATCATCAGGCATTAGTTTATTTTATGGGCTTAAATCCATGTCATATTCAGGACCATTATTCTTTCATTTTCTCAACTCTAATGCAGCCAAATAGATTGTTAGCATTCATGCACATTTACTGCAGTTCTTGAAATTATCTCAAATTTGCATTTTACCAACAATTCAATCATTTCTAGCCATTATTCACATTAAAAAATGGCATTCAATCAATAATCATATTATTTATAATGAAACTATCATTCATTGTACATGCATTATCAGCACACCAATCTTTTCATAATGCAATCAAACATTACCCATAATCAAAACCAATGTGTCAATATCCATGGTCACATCCACACAATGCATCCTTGCATTGACTCTGGAATACCATATGTTCATGTCATGCATTCCACCATATGAGTTAGAAAATATGGCCCATGCCTCAATACATCATCCAAACTCTTCCCCACAACTCATCTGATCCTTTGGATACCTTCCTTTTCAACCCATACACAACACTAGGAACATTATCCCTTAGTGTTATTTAGTGTAGGAAAAAAGTTTGCAATCCAAACCACAATTACATAGGGAAAAACCATTATGCAATTGGATGGAACTATATCTTTTCCATACCCAATCTCATCATGGCCTCCCACATGACCATATCTAATGGAATTCATTGCTACAATGGGATTAAAGTATCCTCACTCAACTTGGTTATGGTCACATAATCAATCATAACACAATATGCAATTAAATTCCCCATAAATGCATTCAAGCAACAATTAATATTTTCATACTCAAGGAATCCTGCCTCCTACCTTTAAATAAAATATTGAGATTCGACTGAGGGAATTCTTACATCAATTCCCTTCAACATTTATTCATCATAACAACCCCAAACACATACCTGCATGGTTGTCATGAATTTATTGGATGCTACCTTATCAACTGGTACTTTGTATAAGCTCACAGACTCCCTTTACCAACCTCTTGATCATTATTCCCACCATCCTTTTATATCTTCGTATGGATGGATACTGTAAGCAACAATATCATCATGTTTTAATTATTTTTCTTGTTACACAATCCATCATTAGTTTTATCCAATACCATAGCATCATTATTTCAAACACACACACACACACAGATATATCAAAAGACTGATCTTATTCTATACTCATGCCACTGGCATGTTCAGGCATGTCAACATGCACAAATGCACATCAATATATACCAAGCGTTCGATATTTCATGCATATTGTATGCACATGCATTATATCTTTATTGTATGCATCTTGCATTAATTCTATCACACAATCCAATGCATAGTTATTTCAGATTTGATTAATTATTTAGCTTCTTGTTGTAAATGGATGTCCTTGAATCCTTGTAGAACCTTGCTACCTTGTGCACTCTGATAATAGAGGCAATTTTCTTGCTTTGGGTACTTTGAGACAAAATTTGTTAGATCATATATAACAATCCTTCTTCCTACATTCCTATATTTTCACATAGATATGACTCATCCACTCCATGAGTCACACCTCTTCTCATGAAATCTTTGTCCCTTCTCTTGTAGAAAGCTTTTAGTTTTCACTATATTTCTACCTTCAAGGCTATCGATTTATTCTTAACTTCTTGTGCTTGCAATGATATTTCTCACCTATTGGCTTCATCCTTTATGTGAGAGGTTATATTGATTTCCTTTGCATCCCATTCAGAATATATAGTAGTTGAATACTAATATTCCCTGTCCTACGGACCTTGGAATTAATCCAGAACAGACTTGCATAATTCTCATTGGTGGAATTTGTATCCTCTTGCTAGCAATTCTTCACAGGATACACTTCATTAGAGTGCTCAATTGCTTATTAATCAAATTCTTGTTAGTAAGCTCCATCTCTTTTACTTTTCCAAACTATTGCACTTCAAATGTTACCATACACTTACGCATAGGAACTATAATGAGTTTCAATACTCTTCCTTACCCAACAGTCATCCATAGCACTCAACTCTATTACCTGGAATATTTCTCCAAATTTTGACATTATTTCAGAAAATCTTCACATTGAATAATTACATGGTTCACGGAATCTAATTCCACTTCCTCGTGTAATTTTATGGAGAAACTTAATGATCCCATGGAGAAATTAGGCCTTCTATTATGATATCCCATGTATTACCTTTCCAATACTCGTGCTTCAATATGCTTTATGAACCAAGATTTATGGCCTCATGAAATTCCATTCTACACAATGGTGTCCTTCAAGTCATCCAAAAACTTTCTTTTGATTCCTTGAAAATCGTTTGGATCGAGAATACATTTTGAGTGGATATATGGATTCTACTATCCAATATATTTCCAATGACTACTTTCTTTCTCAATTATGAGAACCGAGCAAAAATTTGTAGTCAATTGACCGTTGCCAATTTAACCCTTTTGTACACCTTCTTCCAAGTGCAAAATAATCTCAAACACGGACTTTGGTCATTTACATGGGTAAATATATTAAGAACACAGGAACATTTTCCATGAGACATAGATAATATTACTAACATTGATCTCATGGAAACTCTCAAATTGTCAAACGAATGATCCAGTCAAAAATTGCAGCAATATGGAAATGACAACTTTGCCCCTTTGCACTTTTGCCTAACTTAGCAATTTTAACCCTATTTATGCATCTCTGCACCAAATCCTTTGGTATTATGATAGAATCACAATGGGGTAAGTCCATCACTGTTGGATGCAGGCCTAGTTAGGAAGAAAGGATATTTTTGGAGGAGAAGCATGCAAGGAGGAAAAGACAGCTGGAAGGAAAAGCAACATCTTCAGTATCATCAAACTTACTTAATTTACAGCCAGTAACCATGGGAGTGCCAACTAGTTTAAAATCTTCCATCTGAAATTTCTTAAGAATTCCATTGATATACTTGGTTTGAGAAATGGAAATACCTTTATCAGATTCAGTAATTTGCAAGCCTAAGAAAAAATTCATTTCTCCTAAAATGGACATCTCAAACTCTTTCTGCATACTTTCGGCAAACTGTTTACTGAGTCTATCATCATCACTACCAAAAATGATATCATCTACATATGTCTCAATAATGATCAGGCTATCATTTTCTTATTTAATGTAAAGATTACTATCAGTGTTACCTTTCCTGAATCCTTGTTGCCTCAAGTAATTGTCAAGTCTGGAATACCAAGCCCTTGGTGCTTGCTTCAGCCCATACAATGCCTTTTTCAACCTCTAAACATATTGTTCTGCTTCTTGTACCTGAAAACCATATGGTTGTTCCATATATACTTCTTCCTCTAAATCACCATTCAAAAATGCAGACTTTACATCCATTTGGTAAACTTTAATGTGTTTAGAATTGGCATAAGCTAGAATCAGTCTAATGGATTCCATTCTTGCAACAAGAGAAAAATTTTCTCCATAATCTATTCCTTCTACCTGTGCACACCTTTTACAAACCAATCTAGCCTTATTTCTAGTTATTTTACCTGCTTCATCCATCTTATTTCTGAAAACCCATTTAGCCCCTATGACATTCTTATTCAAAGGTCTAGGAACCGATTCCCATGTCTTATTCTTTTCGATTTGACTAAGTTCTTCATTCATTGTTTTCATCCAATATTCATCTTTAATTGATTCTTCAATACTTTTGGGTTCAATCAGAGAAAGTAAAGATACATGTTCATGAGTTGAAGTCGGTTCTTTCCTTGTGCTTCTTGTTCCAACACCTGCATTTATGTCACTAAATATCTGTTCTTCAGGGTGATTTTTCTGTATTCTCTTGCTTGGAGTCTGTTAGTAACATTTCTTGTCCTGGGCACAAAAGTATTCGGGTATTCAAGTCGCATGAGAAGCGCCCGAGCGCAACGCGAAGAATCTCATTTCAAGATTCCAAACAAATAGGCGGGCAAGATTATATTGCTGACGATCCAGATTTATCCAAGGGAGAAGATCGACAGTTGGTGGGAAATTGCGGCTAGCAGAGGCGCACTGAAATTAGTGAAAATAGATCGCACCCATATTGTATGAAGGGAAGAATAGCAGCCATCCATCCAAAGGACGCGTGGCGCGAGATCCAGTCGCATTGGCTTTTCGGCAGTCGCGAGTTCAAAGGGTGAATGTTTTATGTCATCGAACATTTCAAAACCCGGAACCCCGAAAGTGACGAAAGCGTTGAAAGTCAGGCCCGCGATATCACAAAGCATTCTCATCCGTCCTTCCAAAGGGGACACCTGGCGTGCGCGATTAGGCTCTTCTCCGTTTCTCCCATCGCGATTTCTAAATGCAAGGAGCAACTCCCTCATATCCCCGATGCGCAAAGTGACAAGAGTGTCCCGGACCTGGGGCCCATAGTAGCGTCGGGTGAGTTTAGGACCATCAGATTTGAAGGACGCATGGCGCTCAATCAAGCCATCTCGGTGTTTCTCTCATCGCGATTTTAAGAAGCAAGGATCAACCCCTTCATATCTGCGAGCGTCGAAAGCACCGTTGAGAGTAAGCACAGGGTCATAACCCGTGGTCACTTGGGAAATGAAAAGAGATGTGTAAGAGGGGCCAAAGGCACCGAGTTCAGTGACAGAGGGGATCATCATGAGCTCCAGGCGCCATCGGATCTGATCTCAATCCTGTTTCTTGTTTGGAGTTATTGAATGTAAGAACAGGTGGTTGAAACCTCCTTTCGCTCATTAAGTGCGAGGTATGGAGAATCTGGCTAGCAATCTTCTTGAAGGGGGTCCTGTGTACCGATTTTTCCAAAGAGCCATGCTGAAGTCTTCGAATAGACTGAAAAGTCTATGCACGCTAGCTCGACACTTAATGGCTCAGCTACCTTCCTTACAGGAGCCATGCACAGTTAAGGTGGCGCTCGAAGAAAGATATCAGTACGAGTTTGACTGAAGGGACACCAAGCCTTAGGTGACTGGACACGCCTCTATGAGGTGAATTTGGCTAAGTATATAGACTCAGTCTTTGTATTTTGTAGGGGGATGGTTGAGCAAAGCTCCCGATTGTAAATTTTTGATGAAGCGCTGGTCGCTCTGGTTAATGTATAAGGCATTTGAGACTTCTTACTTTATGGATGTCAGCTTCTTTTTCCATCTCTTTTTTTACTGTGTTAGAACAACTCAGAATTGGAGGATCCAGTCAAGTTGTAGCTGTTATAGGATGATGTAGGTTGGATCACTGTAACAGTTGCATTGTTTCTAATCGGTTCCTGTGATTTTTTTAGCGCTGAACGACTTGGAATTGGAGGATCCAGTCGAGTCACCCCTCGGCTCCTTGAAACTCTGGACCAAGAGGATCTTGGCTTCCGATTTTTTCATACTCAAGCTTCCGAAGGCTTGTCGCCCGAGGTAGTCTTGCTCGCCCTTCTCACAAGTCTTCCCTTTGTCACCCTTTAATCCATTTACTGACAGAAGTTGGATCAAGACCTCCCTTGCTTTTTACATACCAGGCCCAGTTTCCCGAGTTAAAGCTATATTTTCTCAAGTCTTTACCCATTTGATCACCCCATTAAACAAATCGTGACATAAAACTGATGGGCATTGGGCTCAACTCCTGCAAGAAATCCAGGGGTGACTTCTGATGCTAACATAGTATTTGATGGATTCATGCTTTTGGATGGAGTTGTTCCCTATATCAAAGTAGGAAATAATTGTTCATTGTCAGTGGCCTTAGTTTCTTTTGTTTCACTTACCTCATTATGCAGTTTATGCTTGTCATATATCTCATATATTTGATGATTCTTTTGTTTAGATTTGGACTTCAAAAATGAGGACTTGTCAAATTTCACATCTATGGCTTCAACTATTTTGTTCAATCTGAAGTTGTAACATTTATAAGCTTTCCTTGAACAGGAATACCCAACTAAAATATCTTCATTTCTTCTAGAATCCAACTTTCCCAAATGCTTGTCAACTCTTTTGATATAACATTTACTGCCAAAAATTCTGAAATGTTTAACACTAGCTGGTCTGCCTTTCCATAACTGATAGGGTGTCTTAAAATGATTTTTTCTCAGCAAGCTTCTATTCAAAATGTGAATAGCAGTATGAACAACTTGAGGCCACAGTATATTACTTAGTTTAGATTCATTGAGCATAGTTCTAGCCATCTCCATAACAGACCTATTTTTCCTTTCAACCACTCCATTTTGTTGAGATGTTTCAGTAACAGAAAAATGTCTTCTTATCCCATTTTCATCACAGTACATGTTGAATTATTTAGACACAAATTCTCCTCCATTATCTGATCTTAAACATTTGATTTTCATGTCACATTCATTTTCAGTTGACTCCTTAAAGGTTTGAAAACAACTAAAAGTTTCAGATTTCTTTTTCAATAAAACATCCATGTCATTTTAGTAAATTCATCCACAAACAGTAGAAAATATCTTATTGCTTCCTTTTTATTCAATTGAATCAGATTTTCAAAGTTAATGTGTCCAAGTCTTTTGTGCCACAACCATATTTCATCTTCACTCCCAAGATAACATTTTTTCTTTTCTTCATCTAGTATGTAAATGTTGCTTAAAGTTCTTATGGTTGTTCCAACTAGTTTATTTGATTTTATATACCTGATTTGACATCCTTTTGAATCAAAAATCATAAAATGACCTTTATCACAAGTTTGACTTACACTCAATAAGTTATGTTCCATTTCCTCAACCAATAAGACATTTTCAACCATGATTTTCATGTTGTTTAGACATACAGTTCCTCTTCCAACTATCCTAGTTGATTGATCATTTCCAAAGGTGATTGTACCTTCTTTTACTTCATCTAGTTCAACAAAGATTTGTTTTCTACCTGTCATATGCTTTGAACATCCACTATCCACAACCCATTTTACTTTATGTTCTGCTTGTAGAGCTATAGTGCATTTTTCAGTGTTCAGATTTTCACTTTTCTTTTTCCAATATTTGGTTTTCAGATCTGTGTAAATAGGTTCATTAAATTTCTGAAAACTCATAGGACAATTTCTTGACACATGCCCAAAGTTGTTACACTTATAACATTCAGTCTCATATCTTAAAGTGTCAAATCTGTTGTAAGAGTAGTTTATATTGTTTTGAC
>JZKD02S1890070.1:7575-20521 GCA_000966675.3 Picea glauca
GTTAATAAGCTGAAGGTAACAAGAGATTCTTACCCCCTTTTGTTTTACTTTCGCAATTTCTTTTCTTTTTTAATTTATTTGATCCTTCACGGACTTGCTAAACATCAGTTTGTAGACATCAACAATATTCTATTCTGCTTTGGTACCAGAAATCCTGTTCTGATCCGGTACCAGCAGTTCGGTACCAGTCCGGTACCAGAAGTTTGTCCTTCTACAGTACTATCAAGACATATTACCTAATTGACAAAGCATACTACACATACTTCAAAATCTTATGTCAACTAATCTGAAGTACGAAGCCATGCAAATAACCACTTAAGCTGGAACCAAGAAGCTGAATGCAGTATCAAATGGCAGCCCTTGTAAAGCAATAATTTATTTTGGTTATGTTGACAACTAAAGGGAAGTATTTTAATTTCTTTTGGTTCTATTGCTAAGAAGTATTTTAATTTCTTTTGGTTCTGTTGCTTAAAAACAAAATAAAAAGAGGGACACAATATTTACCTATGATTGCTCAAAGAACCATAATCCGCTTTAAAGACTAAAAGTTGCCTTTACCCAGTATTTCAACATGATTTAAAGGAAAAAATATATTATCCTATAAGTAACTATCTCACCCTAACCAGACTTCAATAGTATTCATTGGATTATCTTACTAAAAAGTAACATATGAGTACATGAACACTCTCTACCACAGGCACACTACCAAAACTTTTATGGAAGAGGATGTACCAGTACCCTAAGGAAACTTTAGCTCATTCTCTTATGGACAAATTTAGACAAAATTATACATCTGGATCACTCTAAAGAAATAATGTGCATAAAATTTTATTTTCCCTTCAGACAAATCTTTAAAAGACATTCAAAAGAAGAGTATATGCCTTCCAACCCAATACCATCCCAACCTGTAAAAAGGTTTTCAGACGAACCTCCCTTATCACCGTGCAAAGCACTCTTTAATAAAAACCAAAATAGGTGACTATGGACAAGAAGCCTTTGATGGAAAAAGGGTTTAAGAGACTAACCCATCGAGATACTGAACAGGTCTGCTGGCAGGAGGTACCGGTATGTGGTATGACTAGGCAAACCCATCAGGGTACTGAACAGGCCTGTTGGCAATGGGGCATTCTTCCTGGGGAAGGAACCTCTCACTAATTATCACAACTACCCCACCAGAGTACTGAACAGGCTTGCTGGCAGTGGGTTCTGGTTGAAAAATGTCTCATCTATACTTGTCTGATTGTAAAATTCACTTTTTGTCATCTAAAAACAAAAAGAGTAAAGGTCATTATTGGCTTTCATGAGATACAAACTCTAGATTAATCAGCAACATAATTACTCCAAGCAAATGTCCATTTGAGAATCACCCTAAGTCAAATTACCGGTCTGACATCTACAACCTACACTATCTACGAAGGAAACTTCTTAAGAGTGGAGCCCTAACTAGGGAGTCTAATCTACTTATACTGTGAAATTTATCTATAACATCCAATGATGGTAAATCTCTAAAGCAAGTTAGGGGGGATCTGTTCTTCTGGCAAACATATAAATATTCCCTGTTGAATGCTACCTTTGTCAAAAATCCATAAAAAGAAGGGCAATTTCACTTTTTAGGTATTAGATCATATGCTAGGTGATAAATGTACTTCTGGAATTGGATTGGTTTCTTTTTGCTCTTATCATCTTTTCTCCACTATGATATAAAATGTTGAATCTTCTTGCATACATATATACAACATCTTCGGCATGGGGGAAGGTCAAAGAGCCCCTTCAAAACTCTTTTTCAGACTCACATGATCACCCTGCAGAATCAAATACAAAAGAACATAAGCATAGAATAAAATAAGTACAGGATATTCTCGTACCAAGTTTTCAAGAAACTTCAGTCTAAAAGGATGAATTCTGACAATTTACAAGCAGTCGCAGATACTATGGGAATTGACCATACAAAGGTAAAAGCAAAGGTAACATGGTATTTATTTTCCTATGCTCATAAAACTACAATAAGTATGAAAATATATACTAGATCTTATGACCTTAGTATTAAAACCATGCACCTATCCCTCATACCCATACGCCTAAACCTAATCAATTCTCTCATAGCGCTCGAACATGGTTAAGGGAAAAATCACATCAAAATATGAAGCATGTATAGTAATGATAAGCCACGAATATATTTCATCCTTAAGTAATTCATGAACCTATCTTATATCATGAACCATGATCAAACATCAAATTCACCACCCGAAAGTCCAATCACCTATCCCAAAATGATGCCTCGAACACCCAACGTCTTGTCCTCATCATTACAGTAATGGGTAGAAATGAAATGGCTTACCTGGGTGGCGAAGCCATCCAGATAAGCCTCATCTGGTCATAATTATTCCTTACGGCATCCTTACTTAAACTTACCATTCGCATTATCAACACCATCACCATATTCCCCCTTGTCGTGTTTTTTCTAGTCCCAAGCCTACTCCTTTCCGGTACCAAACCCTTACCCTCATCAATTGACTAAACCCTTGTGCTACAGCCCGATCCTTTTCTTACAACTTATAACGATGGTCGTTAGTAGACACGAACCAGTCTTCCAAATTTATAGGGAAACCGAGGAGTTCCAATTATGTCAAGAAAAATATGCTAGATCGGGATGGATGCCATTTCTGTAAAAATTAGCAGGCTGGCACGAGAAGATATCTCACAAATTTATTCAGGGTTATGATGGAGAGATTGCACATATAGGCAATCTACAACTGACAATCAATGAAGCAACCTTAAGGGAGGTCACGGGACTACCTAACAGAGGAGCCAAATACTTCAAAGGTGTAGGAATCAACAAAGAAATGTGCCAACAATTCTTGAAAGAAGATCATCAACACCCTGACTGGAAAAAGGGGATCCCTAGGAACTACATCAGGGAAGAGTATCATCCAATGATTACTAGTCTCCAACAATTTGTCACTTGTGAAGGCAGGTATGTTGTGACCTTCATATATCATCTTAGGCTTCTATTACATTTTGAAGGAGGCCCTGAAATTGATTTCCCATATTTTCTATGGATGAGTTTGAACAAAATGGTAAGAGGTGTTAAATCCATATCCAAAACTGAGAAGACTAGCATTTACCATAAAGGTCTCATTTAAATGCTAGTTTTACATGAACTTAGGAAATAGATGATTAGTTGGAAAACTCTTATCACTCAAAACAAACCTGTGGAGGAAACCCAACATGCTCCAAAGAAAAGTAAGGAACCTCAAAAGAAAAAGAGCAAGAAGGATAAGACAACTCCACCATCATCTAGGGCAGCAAGTCAACACAAAAAAGCAGGGCCCTCTTCCACATTCAACAAGACTTTTAAAAGCTCTGAATAAAAAGGTAAAAACAAATAAGTAGAGGAGACTTCAACAGTGGCAGTTGAGAAAAAGGGCCATCAGACAAAAATGATGAAGAAAGGGAAGCATAGCTCAGAAACTAAAAGTAAACAGTCTATGGCACAACCCCTTGTCACCATTTCACAATTAGAAAAGAAGAAAAGGAAGCCTATGAGCATCCCTGATCCGGTACCTCCTTGTAAAAGAACCACGAAGAGCATGGCAAAGAAAGGAAAAACAATAGCCAGTCCTCATACACAGGAAGATCCAATCGACCTTACCTCCCCTTCTGAAGATTTATCAATCTAAGATGACATCCCTAGTTTGACCGAGGAACAAGCCACTATTACTTTATGTGGGATGAGGGAGGAAGTCGAGGAAAGGGAATGCATCCAACTAGTAATGATGGAGTCAACAAAGACCTTGAAAAAAGAACAAATGAATAAAAAAATTGGGGAACTGCAAAAACAAAATCAGGAACTCCAACAAGAAGTGAAAGAATACCAACTATTGGACAGGTATATCAAAAAGGAAAATGAGCAATTGAAAGCAACCAGCCAACAACTTCAAGACGGCCATGAAGAGACTTCTAACAATCTCAAGAAGGTATTATGACTTCTACAATACGTTAGGGTCATCAAAAGGGAGCTGAAAGAAGAGGCCTCAGCCATCAACATCATTGATCCACCAAAGTAAAGAACATAGTCTCAAGGTTTGAAAAATTTTGGGTTGTTTTCAGTTGCATGAGGACATGCAATGATTTTGGCATGGGGGAATGTTGAGACCCGAAATTGACATCCCCATTACCCTATTATACTCTTCATCTATACCTTTTTGGCCTACCTAAGCTTGGGTGAATGACAAGAATGCTACCATTAGCCAGTGATAAGGTCATAAGGTAAAGTATGGTTAATTCATGCATTTTGTGGTTTATTGAGTTCGGGAATTAAATATTTCATGTACTAATGCTTCAATTTTCCATGTATAAATCTTTGACCTCTAGATATCCAACGTTCATATACCATCTCAGCTATCTGGTACTTGTGCACCAAGGCTGCCACTGTCCGAATCTAGTACCAAATGCATCTGGTACTAAATCTCATCTGTTGTGATCCAGTACCAACGACCGTGGACTGTTGTGATCTGGTACCACCATTTGCACACTGTTGTGATCCGGTACCATCTGTCTGTCACGATCCGGTACCAATATAGAGAGTCAAATGTACCAAGTTTAGCCCCAGATCGCCCAAGACAACTGGTGGATGTTTATTTGCTTTAGCAAGGCTATGTTAGAATAGTTTGTTGATTGCCTCATCCTCATGCACTTCATGTCATGAGGATGAAGCTAAAAGATGTAACTGAATAATTAAATTTAAACATTTGATTGATTTGCAAATCATGCCACCTCCTTGTGTTTCATGACTAAGAATGTTAACTAGCCATGGCAAGGATGGTGGAAGAGAAGAGAGTTAGCATATTACTGACATGTGAAGCAGCGTGTGATATTGCAGAACATATTCTGAGTGAAGACTAATAGAAGAACGTTATTTATCTCCATGTCTTGATTACCTATGATTGAATATGAGTTGAGTTGTTAACAAAAGTTTGATGTTATGTTTGATATTTGAGTGAGAGTAATGTGTGGGTTGAAGACAAGCTTACTGTAAACTTCAGTAGCTGACTTGTTGAAGCGGCAAGGGCCAACCGCCCAACAAAGGTCAGCATATTCGTATATTAGCATTAGAATTTGTTTTCAATAGTGTAAACATTAAATTAGTTGAAGCTTTAACTCTTTTATATGATAGCAGTACAGCTTAGACTAGGATTTCCATTATATAATTGCTTAGAGGTCTTTATTTGCTCTATTTTTGCATTTGCTCTATTTTTATGAATTTGGTTTTTAGACATGAATGTTGGCAGCAGTCGTCAGACATATTTGAAGGAGAACTAGTGAAGTCCACAACAGTACATTGTGAACCACAGCATACTCAGTATATTGACTATTGAACAACCCACACTATGTCTTGATGATTGATGTATGATTTCCCTTTCAGAAGTGTGGATTGCATAGTTAGTTTTCTGGGTCAGATAGCAGAGTTGATCTGTCAAACCAACTCCATCTCATACTTGCATGTGCCATAATGGAGTAAATAGCCTCTCTGTGAAAGGCAACCCAAGTGCATTGCAATTTGCTATTTTGATTTGTTTCCAGCATGCATAATCTAGAAATTTCTATACTCATGACATTAGAAATTACCTTTCTTACTGGTGTCTTGTAACTCTGTTGATTACAAATCACGGATTGATAATTAATGAGCGCATTATACTAAACATATAAGCAGCACAACAAACCTTTTGGTCCAGCCTATGGTTGATGATGGACACCAAGCTGACCAAATCGATTGCCTTCCACCCACAGACTGATGGAAAAACAAAGATAGTCAACATGATGATTGTCAATATCCTGCAAATGTATAATTCCAAAAATCCATGCACATGGGATGAAATCCTTCCTTATGTTCAACATAACTACAACCGAGCCCTCCACAACTTTATTGGCCACAACCCTTTTCAGGTGTGCATGGGGTTTCAACCATTGGCCCCCATTGATGTAGCTCTTCCCATTGCAGCCACACAGAAAGAGTTCTCCCATGCTCAGATAGAGGATGATCAAGCAACCAAATTTTTTTAGCACATCCAACAACAAGTTCATTATATTGTGCAGAAATCCATTTCCAATTACAAGCAACGCCACGATCAACATCGAGTACCGCACAAATTTTAGGTGGGAGATAAGGTTTTGTTGCATTTGTCGAAAGAGCGCCTCACATGACCCCATCAGAAGTTTTTCCCTCTCCAATACGGGCCTTACACCATCACCAAGGTTGTGGGTGAGAATTATTTTGAATCAAGTATTCCTCCTTTCCTTGGAGTGCACCTAGTATTTAATGTGGAACTGCTCCGACCATATTTTCCACCTCTCCTGGACACTTTGGATGTGGATGATAAGTTGGCCCCTATACAACTCAATCCTTCCTAAATCGAATAGGCTACATTTGATCAAATCATGGATACCAAGACAAAGTACACCCATCAACAGACTATCAAACTCTATCAGGTCGTCAAGGGCAAGTGGCTCACCAGGACTCAGGTTCAATAGAGGTTTCCTCATCTGATGCAATCACTTGATGCAATGGAGACCATTTCTTCCTAATGGGGGAGGAATGATACAAGTGGATATCGATGGCTACCTCCATATTCCATTGGCTCAAAGCCCAATTTCCATTTTGGCAGTTTTTTTCTAGATTTTCAGGTCCTAAACTTTCAGCGTCGTTTTGAGTCCCTAAACAACATTTTTTGGGCCCATCATAGTCACATTGTAGTTGGAGTTAGATTGTGACAACAATATTTGTAGTCCTTGGATATACTTTTCGTTGGGCTATCGTGCGCCTAAAACGAAGATCATATGCAAAATTTACGACCCCGAAAAGTTGATGTACCAACTTACCCTATCAGGGCCCACATGAATTTTGGCACTTCATCTCCTATGGTTAGGTCTTTGGATGTTTAGGGTATTCTCGGATATTTTTTATGTTAAAAATTCCTTTGGAGCCCCATTGTAACCAACTTCTTGCGAACGAGCGTAGCCTACACATCTCTTCTTAGGGATAAGCTACCACCATTCTAGCTAGCTTGTGTGCTTTTGAATTTTACAGTCTTTTGTATTTTAGACAGTTATTAATAGAATCTGAGCTTTACTATATTACTATGTTCCTTTCCATATCTCTATGTAATTATTTGTTATATCTCTGCCTTCGTATCATTCCTAAAATAATCTAGATCACCATCATGGTACGAGAGGATGCCATGTCATCCCCTGTTACTCACGTATATGGGGCTATCCACGTATGTAATTTCAAGAATATTTTAGAAGGTACAAAACCCTATCACAATTGAGGGTTGAGGAAGTCATAAACCTACCTCTAGATGGCTATCACGCTATGTTAAATACCGACCCACTAGGAGGAGAAGGGGCTCCAGTCTTTTGCATTGTATCTTGTTCCATAGCTGAGCAGAACATTTAAGAGTGGTATTATTTGAGCATAACAGAGGATGAGAGATTATGTAGCAACCATATAGGCCACAAGTCATAGGAATCTCCTTAGAGAGTGCCTCTTTATTTGTACTTGCATCATTTCTATACCAAAGAAAAGAGAGCAAAGCAACCTCACCTTCTAGCTGGGTTGTCTCCCATATTGGGTTTCCCAGGTCATATATTGTGTATTTGTGGATAGTGTGTATTTTATCTATTTCATGCACAAGTAGAAAATCAATGACTAAATATTATGGATATCTAAAGGAAAATTAACCTTAATAGTAAAGATTCAGTATTTTATTAGATTTGTTGTGAAGAATTGTTCCAGTGGAATATCCACGACAATTTACAGATTACCCAAGGTGAAAAGGCCATCTCCCAAGGTGGAATGAAGGTGCATCTCGTCTTTGCATGGTGTCCAATCATGTGCCAGTGAAACTTCCTCCATCCAATGCCTAATAACCTTTGGGGTACAATACCAAAAGGGTGGGATTCTTTCCCATCTATGTGCCAACTTGATTGTATTTGTAAAGAAAAATCTCATATGTCCATCGTATAAGGTCTAGGATGCGTGAAATATTGTATCAAAAATATCCAAGTCATCATGTAGCCCAATGCTTTGCATCACACATGTTATGTATTGCATAAATTGCACAACATCCTGGGTGAATTTATGAGACATCCTATAAATACCATGTCAAGTTCACCCAAGTCATTCAAAACCATGAAATCAAGTAAACCGATAATCACAAGGGGGAATTGTCCTAAGAAGCATACAAAGTAGGCCATCAATTAATACAAAATACAAATGAACAACTTTCATTGGGTATCCCCTTAAAACTTCACACAATCTCAAGAGTTTATGAGATTTGGAAAGTTTAGGTATGGGAGGACCATCAAAGGAAACTCTTAGGTGTGCCAAAACCCAAGTAGAGATATATTTCCCGGAAGAATCCATTAGAGGTATGTAATGATGTGAGGTGGTCATGGGGTTTACTTTTAGGCATGGGGTCATTAACTTGCAAGACAATGTATGGGCTCACCTCCATGAGTGCCTTTATAGAGGGAGCCTTGGAGATTGAGTTACCCTTTCCTCGGTGTTTTTTGCATTCCAAACCCCTTATTTTCTTTTTTCTTTATTTTATTTTATTTTATTTTCAAGTCCTCTTAAAAAGGTGTCAAGCATAACACTTCCTTTGCTTTTTTTGTTGGGATATATTCAAGTCCTTTTTTTATTGATGAATGTGTTTATTCGCATTAGGAATAGGGGCGATCATCATTAATGAGGGGGTAGAGATCAATTATGGACTATGGATTTTAATTGTCTTCATTATCCCATTTATTTTTATCATCCAATTGCAATATACCTTTATAAATTTATCCCCTTCTTCTCATAAGAGAAAGAGGTACATACCCTTTTGGCGTACATGTAGCCACATTACCCAAAATATGGGAGAATGGAAGGATCATGGATGAAAAAGTGGTAGTTATGATTGGGAATGGTACACTACCCCTTTCAAGGAACCACCAATAGTACCCATTCTCCCCAGGAGTGACAACATGGGACTAGAATGCCTAGGATGGCCACCAAGGTGAAACAAGGCAAAAAGTATAACTTTTGAACTCATGATTCATTATCCAAATTCAACCTATGATCATTACTCAAATACCCAATGTATTAAATATGACACTTTATATGAAACTAGGACTAATGTACCTCATAATGTGTTGAAACACCATCTCCCAATGATCCTTGTTGCTTGAATGTGATGGGCCATGTTGAAAAGAAGAGGCATTTGAGGGGGCTATTGGTCTGCTTTGTGGACATGTTGATCATCAACGTCGTCGAGATCATTATCTCCATTGCAATCCATGAGACATGATCTCCTCTAGTTACCCTTAGGAAGGAGGGGATAAGAGTAACTATCCACTAAAACAAATATAGATTCTGGAGAATTACATCACTAGTTAAAACCATATAGAAGATATCTTACGATAAACATGAACTTATTATTTTTGCAAATGCTTCCATCCTTTAAGGAAAAACTTCAAATAAGAGATAAAGAGTTTGGAAACACATAAATTTAGAATAAAAGAGATTTCTAAGGTCCAATCAATCTTTGGATCTTAAGATTTAAATACATTGTGCACATATTATTAATAGAATGTGTCACCCAATAGAAGGATTGTGTTTTGTAGTAGTAGCGATCTTAGCAATTACACACTTGATCATTTCCATCCATTCATGGATTTAACTATGCATGTGAATGTTCGTAGGGGTCGTTGGAAGTAGAATATTCATATTGAATAGGACATGTTGAGAGTGCATGGATGGAGAAGGAACATGAACTAGCCTCCACTGTCAATTAGTTGGTAACCAAAGACTATAAAATACATATAACTCTCAATATACCTTCCCATCCTATCAATAAAATGGAAAATATTTGCAAGTTGAACCTATCATCTATGGAGTTGAAGGAGAAATCAATATACCTACCATGTCCTAATCATAAAGTTCATGGGAGCTTGGATAACCTTAAAATCCCTCGAATCATGGATTTAATCCCAATGGACCCTCCACATGAAAGGAGGCATCCAATTGTAATTTTGTAGAAAAGGAATTTTCGGATTTCATTTTTAGTTCAAATAGGACTATGATATTTTATTTTGAAGTGGCCCTTGGTTCAAGGGTTTGATAGGACTCTATGTCAATAGGTGGTCCTTGGATTTCAAAACTAGAAGAGTATATTCCATCCTCAATATCAGTTTGGGTAAGACTCTTATGTCTCCTTATCAACCTCTAGGGAAACAAAAATCCCTTGATGCCATAGGAAACAATATTGGGGCATTGGTTGACATTGTCGAGTCAAAAATAGGGTTTTTTACCTATGATCTTTTTTTGTGTCGAAGCAAATATCAAAGGACTTTCAGATGCAATCAAACTCCAAGTTGAAGACTAGATTCATGTCCAATCATTGGATTATGAACAACTTCCCTTCATGTGAAATTGTTGCCATGAATATGGGCATTTCAATAAAAACTTCCCAAGGAAAGTCCCCTTTGCCTCAAATAAGGGTGAAGGGTTTAAATCCATTCCCAAGAGCAGAAGGAGGAAACAAGATTTGATCCCTCGTCCCATAAATGAAGCAAATATTTCCACCAACTATAATTCATTTGCATCCTTGGATATTGATATGGAAGAATAATTCCCCATCAAAAAAGTAGTGATTCATCCTCCACTTGAAGACTTTCCAACCCCCCAATGATATCAATGAATCCCCGATGGATTTTGGAGTAGCAATTAGAGCAAGGAGAAATTATAATCTAAGGAGCAAGGAAGCAATCATATCTAGA
Organism: Picea glauca; assembly: GCA_000966675.3. Taxonomy (NCBI): domain Eukaryota; kingdom Viridiplantae; phylum Streptophyta; class Pinopsida; order Pinales; family Pinaceae; genus Picea; species Picea glauca. The sequence goes on from JZKD02S1890070.1 coordinate 18,397, forward strand.
AATTTCCTTGGAAGTGGAGGGAGAGCCCTAAGATAATTCCTCAAAAATATCTCAACCTTCTCGCCCTCTAATTGTTGAAGTCCCCATTGATGCAAGCCTCTCCTATGTAGGAGATTTAAGGAAACATGCAATGGCATCCTTTAGCACACCCTCACTTATGTTGGATGCACTACGAGGAAAACACCTTTTAGTGGAGATTTTTATGGAACCCCCCAAAATTTTCTCCCTTCTCCATTTAGGGCAGAGGTTGTTCGTGCAGGCAAGCGACTATAGGTTTTAGTGTATGTTTTTGGTCAATGTGCTTAAATTGTATGAGGCACACTGATGTGATAATATATATGGTGAAAATGTGCGTTCAGTTTATAAGCACATTGGAGTTTGTTATTATTGTTATGTAATAAAATATCAGTTTAAATCAATTCTAAGCATTCTCTATTTGGTGTGTGTGTTAGAATTATAACTGTACCAGTGCACTCCCATATAGGTGCATTGAAGGTCATTTTTATTATTCCATGATAAAAACTTTTGTTGATGTATATTTAAACCCTGAGTGCACTATTGTATCATTTTATAAGATCACCAAGATGATTCCAAGGAGGGAGAGAAGAAGTGGAAAGGAAAAGACAAGAACATGACATCTATTGCACATCAGTGAAAGGATCTGAAAAACAGCTGCAACCATTATAATATTTATGGTCACACTAAAGATAAATGTTGGAAGCTACATCCAAAGTTGAATCCAAAGAATTGTAATATGTATGCCAAGAAGAAGAACCTACTAAACATGGATTCAAGCAACATGGTAGAGAGAAGAATGTACGTGGATGGGAAGATTGTCTGTAGAAGGAGATAAATTTGAGTATCCCTCATCACAAGGAAGGGAAGGATATGCCTAAACTCTACCACATTAAAATCCAATTCAAAAAGACCAAGGTGAATACTTTATTCATTTCTAGTTCACATGCCAACCTCATAGAAGAAAATATAGTCAACAAGCTTGGGTTGGAAGTTCATGATAATCCTGTCCCATATCCATTGGGATGGGTGAAAAAGGATGTAGAGCTCAAGGTCATGAAACAATGTAAGATCAAATTTAAGATAAGTTCATATTTTATTGATGAAGTGAAGTTAGATGTAATACCCCTTGGCATTTGTGGTGCAAAGTTTGGAAGCCCCTACATGTATATTATGGATTTGATATCCATGCAAAGAGAAAAAATGTACCACCTAATCAAGTATGGGAAGTCTTATATCATCAACGCACACAAAGGTAAATCCAAGATATCTCTGGTAAGTGCCAACCAAGCCAAAAAGTTGATAAGTTATAATAAGAAGTATGTATTTATTTTCTTAAGAGAGAATCTATCAATGATGAATTGGTAAGAGTAAAGGCATCCCTTGAGGGATGTACTAAAGAGTAGAAACAATGGTTGGAGGATTTTTCACAGGTGTATAAAGGATTTCTCCAGGGGCATAAAGGGTTACCACCTAAGAGGGAAGTGGAGCACAACATATAGTTGTTGTCCGACTCCCTATTACCAAATATTGGGTTGTATAGATAATATATTCTAGGAGCAGAGAAACTGGAGAAATAATTGCAGCAACTATTGTAACAAGGAGTAATTCAACCATGCACCTCACCGTGTGGGTCACCTATCATCATAGTATCCAATAAGGATAGGACTTGGTGAATGTGTATCAACTACATATATATGAACAAGATCACACTCAATAATTGGTACTCTCTGCCTAGGATTGATGATTTTTTATATTAGTTGCAGCATTCCAAGTACTTCACCAAGTTGGATTTCAAATAGGGATATCAACATGTATGCATTAAAGAAGACTAGACCTGGAAGACTTCCTTCAAGACAAGGAAATGTTTGTATGAATGGTTGGTCATACTTTTTGGTTTATGTAATGCAATAACTACATTTATGTGATTGATAAATGATGTATTGCATCCCTATTTAGATTCATTTGTAATAGTGTATTTGGATGACATATTGGTTTATATCCCTACCTAGGAAGAGCACATTTCACATCTCGTGCAAGTGTTAGAGACTGTGAAAAAGAATCAACTTTTTCTAACCTTAAGAAATGTGATTTTTCTTCATAGTCATTG
>JZKD02S1890081.1:0-25144 GCA_000966675.3 Picea glauca
GGGATCCAACCCCACCACCTTGGGGTTACATGGTTACAATGAATTTTTAGGAGAGAGGGGTATTGGAATATTTGATATATGTAATATTATGTTTGTTGTAGTGTTTTAATAGGTTTTAACCTTTGGATTTTCATAGCCCCAGGAAATAATTTGGGGAAAATGTTAATGTTTGGATTGTTGATTTATGCTTTCTAGGAAAATGGTATTTGGATTTTGGGTTTTGTGGACATGAGAGAATTAGAATTTTTACTGGTATTGTTAATGCAATGGATTCGATTAATTTATTCAGTAGGATAAAAAAATTCTTAAACATAGATTGTTCTTCACTTTAACCCAACCCTTTATTGGGCCAAACATGTCTGCCCGGATTTGGATCCTCACTTATCACTAGACCACAACCCAATAACATTTTTTCATTTACATGGAGTAGGATTAAAGGTTATGAAATCTTGGTTTAGTGTTCTGGGACTGAGATTGAGTTCAATCATCTTGGTGTCACGCGACTAACTAGAGCAAGTCTGCCATATTTTATAACATATAGAGATTGAAAATGGGTGATGAGGGTAAGACATGCTTCTATTTATCTCGTGTTAGTGATTATGTTCTTTAATGTATTGTGTTTAGTCAATTTTTTTTTAACTTGGTTACAAGTGGTGCATGATCTTGAACATCCACTCCCTTGGATATTTGGTAGAGGTAGAGCCACCTTGGACTAACCAATACATTGGAGATAATAAAGGGAATTCATTTTTGTGTAGATCAAATTATATTATGTGGGTGGAAGTTCTTCAAAGTAACCTGATTTTTTTATTTTTTTATATTTCAAATTTCAATCTATGTGGCTTGTCTTGGCTTGTTTTACTTTTCAACAGGTTTGTGTGGGTATCCAATCTTACCATGGTATGTACCCTTCAAATAATGTTGTCTTGTATTACTTCCTTAAAAATTACCTTATATTTGATATGGATATTGACATTGGGAAGATCAAGGATGTGTCTATGAGTTACAATAATTGATACAATGGATATTTGTGATGTGTGGACAAAAGATTTGAATCCTTTCACACAACAACCTACAAGTAAATAGCATGCCAATGTTTCAATTTATATGGTTTTGGATAAACATCCCATAGGTCCATACCATGCCAATGTTTATATAGGTTTTCACTAGTGTTTATATTTATTAGACCTTTGGCCAACACACTGAGTTGATGAATACCTCCACCCTCATGCAGTGTGTAAAATTCACCTCGTTTCTCTTTGTTTTTTCATGGGAACAATGTTTCCATTCATTTGTGTCAAACCACAATGGTAGAAAAGATAAATCCACTATGATATATTTGCATTAACTAGATAGGTGAATACATACACAATAAATGACTCTTGGTCTTCTATAATTGAAGACATTTACTATCACCTACGACTCTTCATATTTACATTATAGTTACAAGTAACACAACCTCAAAGGATTATGTGTCCAAAATTCCCCCCCTTAATCCAAATGGGTTTGTGTGATTCCAAGCATCATTCTAAACTTCTCAAATTTTTCTCTTCAAAGAATTTTGGTGAAGATGTATGGAATTTTCTCATTTGTGGAACAATATATTAAGTGAATAGTCTTGGCCTCTACATGATATTGAATTAGGTGATACTTTTTGTTAATGTGATTATTTAGATCATGGAATTTAGGATTCTTGGCCAAATTGATTTCATAATTATTATAAACTAGAAGATGAGTAGATTTCACTTGTTTCTCTTGCAAATATTCAATTATTTTCCTAAGCCACAATCTACTTTGCCACTTCTGCAACTACCACATATTTTTCCTCTGTTGTGGAATCTGTTGGAACTGATCATTTTCATGATCACTAGGAGATATTTGTTGATCCAAGACTCATGAGATAACCTGAAGTTGATGCTCCATTTTCCCTATCCCCATCAAAGTTTGAATCAGAATATATGATCATGTTGAAGTAATCTACCTTAAGGTACTTGAGTCCAAAATCTCGAGTTCCTTTCAAGTATTTTAGAATCCTCTTTGCAGTAGACCAATGTCATTCACAAGGATTTTCCATGAAAATGGAAAGAATCACAAAAAAAAATTAAATGTCTTGTCTGGTGGTAGTAAGATAGATAAGACTTTCATGTCTTGTTTGTGAATTGAATTTCATGACTGATAAAGAATATCTTATAGAGTCAAGTGAAAACATTTTGTGGAAAAATGATCCAGATCTTTAGCTTCACTTTTATTTTTGTTGTCAGAGTGTTTTTGTATGGTGCCCATTGAAGGATTCTAAATATGACTTTGGTCCCTACCCTCGCAGGGGTTTGTAAAGAGAACTCAGTTTTGTATCTCAGAATGAAATAAAAATCGGATTACTATTTCAATATCACACATGTGTTTTGATGATCTCGTTCGTTCCTTTTCTTTTATCTCCATGTACACATTTGTGTAATTTCTATACACATTCATTTAACTTTGTTTAAGTTTATTTCTTTTGCACTATTATATATACCACATAAAAACCAACCTTGATCCTTTGTACTTAATTCTTGTGGATTAAGCGATTGTTTTTGAGTCTATAAACCTTGGGTGACATTGCCAACTATATTATCTTAGCCCGATAACATCTAAAAATGATTGAGTAAGGTTTTCCATACCTTTTCCTCAACATTTTTTTGGCGACCATATTGGGGAGATCTTCCATATCTCTCTGGTTGATTGTATCATGATTATCTTTCATTTTCCGATTTATCTGAATAATCCTTGACTTATTTTTTTTTTCTATGACAATACCTGTTACAAGACAACCCAATATTGGAAATGGTATTGATGACCAAACTAGAATTGCCTTTAACCTTATTCAACACTATTTTAGAAACTGATAGTACTCATGTTGAACTTGAATGCTCTTGGGAAGTAATTGAAAGAGATATAAGTGTCCATGAATGCTGGGAAGCCAAGCAAAGGCAACCCATAAATCAACAATAACCTATCTTTTCCTAAATCCTTGGTTTTCGTTTTCATGTACTCAAATCCTCGCATCTCTCGAAGGATAAGGGGATTGTCCCTTGAAGCTACTCCTATTTTTAAAATCGGAAGGAGGTTTTTTTTTCATCAACAAAAGAAAGTGCTATAATGAGAAATTTATTTTATTCTACTAGTTCACCTTCATTGTCCATAGATATTACCTTCAACATGACATTTGCGGGTAGTGGTAGTGGAATCGGAGGTGCATCCTCCTCCCAACCTTCTAATTCGTCAATAATTGGTAGTATATATAGTCATCAGGTCCCTTTTCAATCCACTACCAATCCTACTAAAGTGATACAAAAATATGGTCTTTTCCAGTTCTAAGAAGATGCTACGACTACCCCATGACATGTGTCTTCTCCCTTGAATCTGGCACCTTCTACACACCCATTACCAAAGTTTAAGGAGAATTTACCTAGGTTCTCAAGACATAATACTGTTAATACAAATGAACACCTAGTAGAATTTTCTAATGCTTGTCATAATATAGGGGCTAACGATAACGATACTTGCATGCGTCTATTTGTCAACTCACTCGAAGGGAAAGCTGCGGCATATTTTTTTGATATCCCTCCCAAAATTATTTCCACATGGGAAGAATTGGTTTATTGGCTCAAGTCCACTTATGGACAGTCCAAGAGACAATATAAGAAGTTAATGGAATACAAAAATATTTCCTATAAAGATGGTGAAACCATTAAATCTTTTAACCTTCACTTCACCAAATTATACAATCAAATCCCCAAACTAATCCACCCCCAAATCAGGTTGCTTTCATGCATTATTATAATGTGATATGTTCTCCTTATCATTATATACTTGAAGAGAAGGATATTTAAAATATTGGTTCCTCTCTTCAGAGTTTTCTAGAGTATGAGGAGAAACTTGAAATGAAGGCTCTCCATAAAGGGGACTCAGTCAAGAAAACATATATTTCTTCCCTCCTACAACTTGTACAAGATATGAACAATAAGATGATAGCCTATGAAAAAAAGGGAAGTGTTTCTTCACATGCCCCTAGGGAATCTTCTTCTTCCTCAAAAACTTTTAGGAATCATAATGAAAATACTTTTCAACCAAAGGCCATTATGTCTCACAGTTGGTGTAACTTCTATGAAGAAAATCATGAAGAAATTACTTGCAAAGTTAAGAAAAATTCCAAATATAAGATCTTTGGCAAAAGGATCGATACCACAATCATTGTTATATATTGGGTTGAACCAGAGGATGTTATGGTAATCAATACAAGGAACAAAACTTACATGGCCAAGGGTAAATATGATCCTCCTCGTACTTCTTTCACACCAAGCTCATCTTCTCAAAGTATTGATGCACAAGCTATCAGAGTTTTGGAAAATAAAGGAGTCCCTTCCCCTCTTCCCTCTTATAAATATAACATCCTTAACCAATTGGCTAATATCAAGGATGATGCTACTATTTTGGACATGGTTTCCATCCCATAACAACAAAAACATTTCAAGAATTTTATGGAAGGTAAAGTTTCTATGATAGCCAATCTTTTTTGAGAGTCAAAAGAAGAGGATTCAACTATAAATAAGATAGGTGTAAATAATTTTAGGAACCCTATAAAAAAAACACCTTTTTATATTTCTGTAAAAAATATGGATAAAATAGCTCATTGTTGCCTAATTGATGGTGGGTCTGGTCCAAATGTAATGTCAATAATTATCATGGAAGAAATTGGTTTATCATGGACTAATGAAAATTCTAGAAGCATGCTCTCTTATAAAAATTTGCAGCAGTGAACTATAGGTGAAATCAAGCATGTAACCTTAGTTATCTACGCACACTCCGAGAAAAGAACAACCCTCAACATCTAAGTAATTGATATGCCAGTGAGAAATTATTCAATTATTTTAGGAAGATAAAGGAAAGCCTTAATGGGTGGATATATTTTGCTTGATGGAACACATCTATTTTTCCCTCGGAACGGAAAGAATATTATAGTACTTAGGGAAGGAATAATTTCACCATATATAGAGACCGTTTCCCAACCTAACATAAACTATCTTGAAGAATATTTGGGAGTATATTATATCTTTGTTGATGAGGGTGACACTATCCTTGAACCAATTGATTTTGATGATGGCATGTGGCACATGCATTTCAATGGATCATGCTCAAATGAAGGTAATGGAGACATAATCATTCTATATTATACTATGGGTAAAATCCACAATTTTTCTTATAGGTTATAATTTTCTTGCACAAACAATGTCACTGAGTTTGAGGCCTTACTGTTAGGAATCAAAAATACATATAACCTTGGTTGTGGACACCTTACAGTTTTTGGTGATTCTGAACTTGTGGTGAACCTTGTACATAAGATTTATCTTCTAAGAAACAAGTTTCTTAAATTCTATACCCAAGGTGTTTGGATGCTTATTTAGAACCTGTTATCGTTTAACATCACTCATGTCAAGAGGGATCTCAATTCAATGGTTGATGGGCTAGTTGTGTTTGCAACATCTCCTACTCGACATCAGTTACCTCAACAACCTGATTGTATGTTCCAATTCTATGTCATCCTCACATCCCCAATAACATAGAGTCATGGAAAGTTTTCCTGACTGATGAAGGAATTTTTGATTTCATACAAAATGAACCATTTAATCCTAAAGAAATCATATCTATTGGAGATGAAAAATTTCCTAAAGGCTTGACTCCTCTCGAAAGTTCATTTTCATCGAGTGATGTAGGCAAAAAAGAGACATATAAGTAAGAGGAGTCGAAAAGAAAAGTGGGTGATACCATTTAATTGAAACATGGGACACCCGAATCCCCAAAGATCATTAAACTAGGTGCCCAATGTTCTGATGAAGAAAAGGTGAAATTCACTGAGCTCCTCCATGAATTTCAAGATGTTTTTGTTGATACTGAGAGGGGGGTGAATCAGTATCAAGTACAATTTAAAACCTTTTTCAAATTATACTTAAACCATTCAATTATATCCAATGANCCCTTACATAAAGGTCTTGTAGCTTGTCCCAAATCTCTTTTGATGATGCACATGATCCCACCTTGGATTTCACTGAATTTGTCAATCCATCCAGGATGGTATCTATTGCCATTTTGTTGTTCCTTTTTGCTTCCTTCTAAGCTACAGTTTTTGGTTTCTTCAAAGCATTGTATCCTGAAGCAACTAAGAACCAAATATCTACCTCAAGAGATTTCAAGTAATTTTCCATTCTATTACTCCAGTATTCAAAATTTCTTCCATCAAATGGTGGAATCCCATTTTTAATTTTGTCTTCCATTTCTTCTTAGGATCTTCCTTCCACTGGTTAAACTGTACTGAAGGTGACCCGCTCTAATACCAATTGTTGATACTGAGAGGGGGGTGAATTAGTATCAAGTACAATTTAAAGCATTTTTCAACTTATACTTAAACCATTCAATTATATCCAATGAGCAATGAACACTAGTATAAGAGTTACACTAATGCACCACAATACACCATGCACAATATATGAGAAATAATCAATAGTTATTGTTCAAGGGAAGTAATGACTTCCAAAGGTAGCTACAACTTCCAAATGTAAATGGAGGGATAAACCTCCAAGAAGAAGATACAATCCTCAAATATCAAGATATATTTGAACTCTCCATCCTTGCCCCTTCTTTCCACCCAAGAATATATGAGAGATAATAAAACTTTACATTAAATCATCACCATCAACCAATCATCACATAGAACCTAATAATGCTTCCTGAGACTTCTTCAATTTTTGAAATTATTCAATTCTTGGAGTACTCTGATTCTATAGATAATATTACTCAATGTAATCTTTGAAACTCCTCCAAGTTTCACTCCTTGAATCCTCCCCAAAAATAAGTTATAGAGAGAATGATAGACCTTGTTCAATTCTGGTTTATTCAAGAGACCGAACTTGTACAGAATGCCCCGTGCTCAATATTTAACATCATATTATGAAACTCACACACAATAAAATAAAGTCCTTACTATATCCAATGAAAATTTTCCCACTTCATTTGGATTCTCTATGAATAATTTATGACTGTTATACCCAAAACACATGTTTATTGACTAGCTTCAGGACTGGTCACACATGCTATCTTCCATAGAGTGTATCTCCATAATTATAGAGAATAAAGAGATGAAATTTTTACCAAAGGTACCTTGATATGTCTCCTCAATACCATAAAAATTTCACCATCTGAATCGTTATAGAAAAAAAGTTATAGAAAAAATGGTAAGATGACTTGAAAATAACATACCTTAAAACACATCACCAAAAGAGTTCATCCTCCCTTGAAATCCGACCTTCTTTACTTCTGATTTCCTCTGAAATTAGACTTGTGTGTCAAATGAATGTATAATGATATTTATTTATACCATTTATGTCACTTTCTTTTAACATTAGGGCCGACCTGACACTTTCTTATTTTGTAATTCTTTTCTTTAATTATCTTCAGGGCCTACTTCCTTCTTCAATTCACTTTGTCATCTTCAAAAATTCATTTCTCCTCAACCATGAGGATCCACATTACGTTCCAAATACCATCGGAAACAACATGATGTATAATATCCATCCATGGGTGTTGTATCTGCATGTGCATTTTCCTTCATGTTCAAATACCTTCATCAATCTTGCGGTCCAAAACCCATGACTAGGGTTGACATCAATGACAACAACNAATCGTTATAGAAAAAAAGTTATAGCAAAAATGGTAAGATGACTTGAAAATAACATACCTTAAAACACATCACCAAAATAGTTCATCCTCCCTTGAAATCCGACCTTCTTTACTTCTGATTTCCTCTGAAATTCGACTTGTGTGTCAAATGAATGTATAATGATATTTATTTATACCATTTATGTCACTTTCTTTTAACATTAGGGCCGACCTGACACTTTCTTATTTTGTAATTCTTTTCTTTAATTATCTTCAGGGCCTACTTCCTTCTTCAATTCACTTTGTCATCTTCAAAAATTCATTTCTCCTCAACCATGAGGATCCACATTACGTTCCAAATACCATCGGAAACAACATGATGTATAATATCCATCCATGGGTGTTGTATCTGCATGTGCATTTTCCTTCATGTTCAAATACCTTCATCAATCTTGCGGTCCAAAACCCATGACTAGGGTTGACATCAATGACAACAACTAATCTTCCAACAATTTTTGCATGGCCATATGAGGATATTCATGGTTTTGATCATACTCTCATATGTCATGCCATTCCTATCAAGGAAGGGGTAAAATCATCTAGGAAAAAACAAAGACCTATTAACCCTGCACTCAAAGCTACTATTAGGATATAGTTGGAAAAATTATTGAAAGATGGTATAATATTTGCAGTTAAGTATTTCGAGTGGGTTTAAAATCATGTCCATGTTCAGAAGACTACTGGTCAGATCATATTATGTTTCTATTTCTGCACATTGAAAAAAACAAGTGTCAAAGATCATTTTCCTCTCCCTAATATGGAAATGATTTTACAACAGGTTACAGGGTCACAGATGATTTCCTTACTTGATGGATTTTCTGGGTATAATCAAATCAAGGTAAAGAGGACTGATAGGTATAAAACCACTTTTATTACATGCTAGGACACATTTTCTTATGAAAACATGCCTTTTGGCTTGTCTAATGCAAGTGCCACTTTTCAAATATCTATGTAGATAGCTTTTGATGATTTGATCAATAAAATTATCCAAGTTTATCTTGATGATTCGACTGTCTATTCAAAGAATCGGTTGGATCATTTTGGTCATCTTAGAAAAGTTCTCATGCGATGCAAAAAATTTGGAATTTCTTTAAATACTTCCAAATCTATTTTTGGTGTCACTAAAGGAAAGATCCTTGGTCATATTGTTTCTGATTCAGGAATAATCATTAATCTCGAAATAATTACTGCAATTCTAAACCTTCACTACCCCACCTCCAAGAAAGAAGTTCAAGCTTTCATGGGCATTATCAATTTTTTCCATTGGTTTATTCTTGATTTTGCTGTCATGGTTAAACCAATCCATAATTTTCTGAAACAAGATCATTCTTTTTCTTGGATAGATGACGTCGAAAATGATTTCCTTAGGATTAAGAAAGAAATCAGTTCCACACCGATTCTGGTGAAATCGGATTTTGAGAAAGATTTTATCATATATATCAATGCCACTGAGGAACCAATTTATTCTATCCTCTTAAAAAGTGATGACCAAAACAATGAAAATCATGTAGCTTACATAAGGCAAAGTTTATCAGATGATGAAATCAAGTACTCTTATATTGAGAAACATGATTTTTCTCTTGTTAAGGCTATAGAAAAATTTCGCCACTTTATTTTAGGAAAACATACACAGGTAAGAGTCTTGCTATCAAGTTTCTTCTCTCACAAACTTATCTTTCAGGAAAAATTGCACATTGGCTTGCCAAAATTCAAGATCATGATTTGATGATCATGAATTCAAAGACAATGAAGGGATGAAACCTAGATATTCACTTAGCTCATCATCTTGAACCAAGTTTATAACTTGACGATCAATATAATCCTCTTTCAAATTTGTTTTATATTGAGAATCAAAATCTTGGTATATCTGAAAACCCTTGGTATAAAAATATTGTGTATTGTTTGCAGTATCAAAAGTGTCTGGATGAGCTGGATCCTCATCAAAGAAGGAGACTCCACCTAGAATCTTCCAAGTATATCATTTTAGGAGACTTTTTGTTTAGAAGGTCTGTTGATGGTTTTTTACTTCGATGTGTGAATGATGAAGAAACGCAAAAACTATTAAACAAAATTCATGGATCATCAGTTTCTATCATTCACATCGGTGGCCATTTTTATGGTAAGGCTACTTCTTTTAAAATCATAAGAAATGATTACTATTGGCCTACGATATTCTGCGATTCTTATAAATTCTCAAAATCTTGTGATAAGTGCCAAAAATTTGTTGGGAAAGAATGTTTGCTTGCCATGCCTTTACAACCTGTCCTCCCGGATTTTCGTTTTTCTAAGTGGGGACTATACTTTATCGATCCTATCAATCCTCTATCTCTCGAAGGAGATATCTTTATTTTGATAGCCACTTATTACTTTATTAATTGTACTGAGGTTGTCCCTCTTAGACACGCACAGGATGAGTAGGTAATTTCTTTCCTATAAACTAATATCTTTTCCAGTTTTGGCATTCCATTAGAGATCATTATGGACAATTCACCAACCTTCATTTCTACAAAATTGACTCAATTTTTGGTTAAGTTAGGGTTCAAATATTTCACTTAATCTTCTTATTACCCTCATGGAAATTGGAAATCCGAGTCCACTAACAGGAATCTGGTTAGGATCATAAAGAGGATCATAGAAGATAAACCTCGCCAGTGGCATACACTTCTCACTTATGCTCTTTGGGAAGATTGCACAACCTCCAAAGAAAGTACATGTTGTGCTCCCTTTTAACTCGTATATGGACAAGACACTATTCTACCTACTAAGATGGAGATTTCCTCCTTCCGTCTGATGCTACAGGTTGAAGAATTAAATTCTTCCAATGTTCCCCAAAGGATAAATGCATTGTTAGCCCTAGAAGAACAAATGAACTTTTCCCTGGAGAACATAAAAAGAAGGAAGAAAACCGTGAAAAAGTATTTTAATAGATGAGAAAAAGATTTTAAATTCAAGATTAATAAGAAAGTCCTACTATGGGACTCAGCCCATGTTAAGAGAGGAAGACATTCTAAGTTCCAAAAATTGTGGCTATGTCCTTTCAAAATCACTTTTATCTTAGGTGCAAAATCATACCTCCTAAAGGATTTGGAAGATAGGTTGTTATCTTACTGTACCAATGGTTCCCACTTAAAACATTATGTGGAACCAACTTGATCGTTAAATTCTTGCAAAAAAAAGAAAAAAAATGACTGATGTATATAGTCTTTTGTTTTACTATTTTGTTTTACTTTGGTTTGTTGAGTTTTTTTATTTTTGTTGTTTTTTTTTTAATTATCAGAAATAAAGTCTAGATTAGTTTTTCCATAATAATTCCATTCTGTAAATATTGTTGATCAAGGTAAAATAAGATACACATATTTTTCATGATATCCTCCTTTCAGACATCATTGAAATTGCTTTTTTCTTTCAACATTGTTGTAGGATATCTGATTTTTTCTTCTTCCCTGTTTCTACTATCCCTTTCTTCCCTCCATCTTGAGATCCAAAGAGCATACGAGAAAATTCTCCTTGAAACTTTAAGAATAATTATATGTTACATATTGATCGAATGTTATGCATACATGACCAAATATCCTCACACATACCACTTTCCATGAGTTATTCCCAAAATCCCGTCTCATTATTTCCCTTAAACCATCTTTCCCCCCCTGTTGCATAACTATTCTCTTCAACAGTTTTTTCTGTCATCTACTTCTACTGGTCTGTGAAACCATACATTCTGAGTTCTGAATCTGTTAGAAATAGATTTCCCTTTGTAGTCGTTAGTTTGTTGACGCCCATAAGTGCAATGTGGGGTACCTACATGCAAATTGGTTGCAATGAATTATTATTTATATACATACATATTAATAATATACTAGATAGGTGGGACCCTGTTGTTGAAATAATGGTGAAAAAAGAAAACGCTTCTTTGAATTGCGCTCATGAAAAATTTACGAAACGATTTTACATCTTGCTAAAAACACAAGGGTTCGAACAAGTTTTCACATACAAACAATGATGATAATGGTTGACAATTTAAAATTCAAAACAAGGTTTGAAGTGACAAGCACTTTGGTTATAACTGCTATACATCTACTTTGGCATATGGTTAAAATTCAAACTTCAACTCACACACACATTGGTTATGACATATTGCATTCATGACATATTGTATTCATGGTATTGGTTATGTTTTGGTGGACGATAGTTATGGTTTATGCAATTGTTTTGAGGTCAATTAGATCTTTGAAAATTATAACTTTTTAGAAGTGAATATGGGACATATTATGTTATGGTGTTGGTATTGAAACTATGGTGTAGGGGTTTTCATTTCAAATTGAAAAAGTGGAAGTGACATATTGGATTTGAGTATGGTTGGTTAATATGTTTAATGAAGATTTGGATGCACTCCATCCTAGTTACAGTTGATAGCAATTAATGAGAGGGTGGAGAAGCGATGTGCATTTACTGCATGTCGTTCTTACCCCACCTCGAGCTCACCACCCTCACTTTGTCACACATTTTTGGTTGCTCTGGTTATTTTTGCTCTGTTTCACTCAACCGTTGGGAGAATAGTGGTGGTCTTAGTGTTTTTCGGTGTTTTCCTCACATGTATGATGGCTCTATCCCTTCCATTCATCATTGTAACCTCGCTCTAGATAGAATCTTTGTGTTGGCTCTTGGAATTCACATGCAGAGTGTTTTCTTTCTGAAAGATACAGTGGTTGAATGTATGCTTTGTCCGTGTAAATGATATTGGTTGGCATTTATAATGTTGCAAGTTGGAATTTGTTTAATGCTCCTTCATGTTGAAGTTATTTGGTTATGGTTCTGCCTAGGGTGGACGACTAGTTTTCATTGCTCCTTACTTTTAATAGAATTTATGGAAAATTTGTTTTGCTTCCATCCATGTCTTATGGTGGAATCCTAGAGGTTTATTGTGGTAAAAAAAAGAGACAATCAGGTTATGTGTTCTTTTAATGTGGTTACTCTTACCTCCTTCTCAATCCATGAGAGGCTTGTGACCTTGTCGAGTTACTATTTCATAGTTTTGAATGTATGCAAAATTGGACTTTTTCCTTGCGACCACCTTGGAAGTGATTGTGTCAAACATTTTTGTGAAAATAATGGATATTATGGTTTCACTTTACAAACCCCACTTGCAGAATTGTCTCACCCACCTGACCATTCAGTCCCTCTTGTTCCTTGTCATGACTGTTATAAACTCAAACTTGGTTCTTGAAATGGTTATGTGTTGACCATACAATATAGATATTTGTTACCTGCATTGGATATCAATTCGTTGGTTGACTACCTACGGGGGCTTTGGTCGATTTTTGAAGGTTGTATAGTGAATAAATGAAAGAGCACCAAGGTTTCAAATCCAACCTGTCACACAAAAATTACTAAAAGTTGTGATACCTACCCGATATGTTAAAACGTTATTGGGTTATGTTACACTCCATTGCATGCTTGATGTGGTCTGGTGTTAATTGGTGGAATGATTATGTTGATAGTCTATCATATAAAAAGAACTCTGCAAATAAAAAGAAAAAAAATTGCACACTGGGAAGAAATTTTTTATAATGGTTTTGGCTCGGTGATGTTTAGAGTCGTTTGGTTTTTGATAAGAGGAAATGGTAACCAACTAATAAATAGAGGGTATCAAACCTAGTCCATTGTGCAACAATAAAATTGGTTTGATATAAATGATTAAGGTCGATGGCATGTTATTTTCCTTGGCCTCCCCATGTTTGTTCTAAGGAATCTTGATATGGTCATTGCTAGTTGTAATTATAAACAATATGTCTTTAAATTGTGTTGTTGTTCAATCAAACATGTATGAAAAAAAGGTGGAAATTAAATGGCAGAGTTTGAAAATCCTAGAGTTCTGTTTTGCGTTTGATATGGAATTTGTTGTGTCTTGAACCTCGTGATTGCTTATAGTTAAAAATNAATCTTCCAACAATTTTTGCATGGCCATATGAGGATATTCATGGTTTTGATCATACTCTCATATGTCATGCCATTCCTATCAAGGAAGGGGTAAAATCATCTAGGAAAAAACAAAGACCTATTAACCCTGCACTCAAAGCTACTATTAGGATATAGTTGGAAAAATTATTGAAAGATGGTATAATATTTGCAGTTAAGTATTTCGAGTGGGTTTAAAATCATGTCCATGTTCAGAAGACTACTGGTCAGATCATATTATGTTTCTATTTCTGCACATTGAAAAAAACAAGTGTCAAAGATCATTTTCCTCTCCCTAATATGGAAATGATTTTACAACAGGTTACAGGGTCACAGATGATTTCCTTACTTGATGGATTTTCTGGGTATAATCAAATCAAGGTAAAGAGGACTGATAGGTATAAAACCACTTTTATTACATGCTAGGACACATTTTCTTATGAAAACATGCCTTTTGGCTTGTCTAATGCAAGTGCCACTTTTCAAATATCTATGTAGATAGCTTTTGATGATTTGATCAATAAAATTATCCAAGTTTATCTTGATGATTCGACTGTCTATTCAAAGAATCGGTTGGATCATTTTGGTCATCTTAGAAAAGTTCTCATGCGATGCAAAAAATTTGGAATTTCTTTAAATACTTCCAAATCTATTTTTGGTGTCACTAAGGGAAAGATCCTTGGTCATATTGTTTCTGATTCAGGAATAATCATTAATCTCGAAATAATTACTGCGATTCTAAAGCTTCACTACCCCACCTCCAAGAAAGAAGTTCAAGCTTTCATGGGCATTATCAATTTTTTCCATTGGTTTATTCTTGATTTTGTTGTCATGGTTAAACCAATCCATAATTTTCTGAAACAAGATCATTCTTTTTCTTGGATAGATGACGTCGAAAATGATTTCCTTAGGATTAAGAAAGAAATTAGTTCCGCACCGATTCTAGTGAAATCGGATTTTGAGAAATATTTTATCATATATATCAATGCCACGGAGGAACCAATTTATTCTATCCTCTTAAAAAGTGATGACCAAAACAATGAAAATCATGTAGCTTACATAAGGAAAAGTTTATCAGATGATGAAATCAAGTACTCTTATATTGAGAAACATGATTTTTCTCTTGTTAAGGCTATAGAAAAATTTCGCCACTTTATTTTAGGAAAACATACACAGGTAAGAGTCTTGCTATCAAGTTTCTTCTCTCACAAACTTATCTTTCAGGAAAAATTGCACATTGGCTTGCCAAAATTCAAGATCATGATTTGATGATCATGAATTCAAAGACAATGAAGGGATGAAACCTAGATATTCACTTAGCTCATCATCTTGAACCAAGTTTATAACTTGACGATCAATATAATCCTCTTTCAAATTTGTTTTATATTGAGAATCAAAATCTTGGTATATCTGAAAACCCTTGGTATAAAAATATTGTGTATTGTTTGCAGTATCAAAAGTGTCTGGATGAGCTGGATCCTCATCAAAGAAGGAGACTCCACCTAGAATCTTCCAAGTATATCATTTTAGGAGACTTTTTGTTTAGAAGGTCTGTTGATGGTTTTTTACTTCGATGTGTGAATGATGAAGAAACGCAAAAACTATTAAACAAAATTCATGGATCATCAGTTTCTATCATTCACATCGGTGGCCATTTTTATGGTAAGGCTACTTCTTTTAAAATCATAAGAAATGATTACTATTGGCCTACGATATTCTGCGATTCTTATAAATTCTCAAAATCTTGTGATAAGTGCCAAAAATTTGTTGGGAAAGAATGTTTGCTTGCCATGCCTTTACAACCTGTCCTCCCGGATTTTCGTTTTTCTAAGTGGGGACTATACTTTATCGATCCTATCAATCCTCTATCTCTCGAAGGAGATATCTTTATTTTGATAGCCACTTATTACTTTATTAATTGTACTGAGGTTGTCCCTCTTAGACACGCACAGGATGAGTAGGTAATTTCTTTCCTATAAACTAATATCTTTTCCAGTTTTGGCATTCCATTAGAGATCATTATGGACAATTCACCAACCTTCATTTCTACAAAATTGACTCAATTTTTGGTTAAGTTAGGGTTCAAATATTTCACTTAATCTTCTTATTACCCTCATGGAAATTGGAAATCCGAGTCCACTAACAGGAATCTGGTTAGGATCATAAAGAGGATCATAGAAGATAAACCTCGCCAGTGGCATACACTTCTCACTTATGCTCTTTGGGAAGATTGCACAACCTCCAAAGAAAGTACATGTTGTGCTCCCTTTTAACTCGTATATGGACAAGACACTATTCTACCTACTAAGATGGAGATTTCCTCCTTCCGTCTGATGCTACAGGTTGAAGAATTAAATTCTTCCAATGTTCCCCAAAGGATAAATGCATTGTTAGCCCTAGAAGAACAAATGAACTTTTCCCTGGAGAACATAAAAAGAAGGAAGAAAACCGTGAAAAAGTATTTTAATAGATGAGAAAAAGATTTTAAATTCAAGATTAATAAGAAAGTCCTACTATGGGACTCAGCCCATGTTAAGAGAGGAAGACATTCTAAGTTCCAAAAATTGTGGCTATGTCCTTTCAAAATCACTTTTATCTTAGGTGCAAAATCATACCTCCTAAAGGATTTGGAAGATAGGTTGTTATCTTACTGTACCAATGGTTCCCACTTAAAACATTATGTGGAACCAACTTGATCGTTAAATTCTTGCAAAAAAAAGAAAAAAAATGACTGATGTATATAGTCTTTTGTTTTACTATTTTGTTTTACTTTGGTTTGTTGAGTTTTTTTATTTTTGTTGTTTTTTTTTTAATTATCAGAAATAAAGTCTAGATTAGTTTTTCCATAATAATTCCATTCTGTAAATATTGTTGATCAAGGTAAAATAAGATACACATATTTTTCATGATATCCTCCTTTCAGACATCATTGAAATTGCTTTTTTCTTTCAACATTGTTGTAGGATATCTGATTTTTTCTTCTTCCCTGTTTCTACTATCCCTTTCTTCCCTCCATCTTGAGATCCAAAGAGCATACGAGAAAATTCTCCTTGAAACTTTAAGAATAATTATATGTTACATATTGATCGAATGTTATGCATACATGACCAAATATCCTCACACATACCACTTTCCATGAGTTATTCCCAAAATCCCGTCTCATTATTTCCCTTAAACCATCTTTCCCCCCCTGTTGCATAACTATTCTCTTCAACAGTTTTTTCTGTCATCTACTTCTACTGGTCTGTGAAACCATACATTCTGAGTTCTGAATCTGTTAGAAATAGATTTCCCTTTGTAGTCGTTAGTTTGTTGACGCCCATAAGTGCAATGTGGGGTACCTACATGCAAATTGGTTGCAATGAATTATTATTTATATACATACATATTAATAATATACTAGATAGGTGGGACCCTGTTGTTGAAATAATGGTGAAAAAAGAAAACGCTTCTTTGAATTGCGCTCATGAAAAATTTACGAAACGATTTTACATCTTGCTAAAAACACAAGGGTTCGAACAAGTTTTCACATACAAACAATGATGATAATGGTTGACAATTTAAAATTCAAAACAAGGTTTGAAGTGACAAGCACTTTGGTTATAACTGCTATACATCTACTTTGGCATATGGTTAAAATTCAAACTTCAACTCACACACACATTGGTTATGACATATTGCATTCATGACATATTGTATTCATGGTATTGGTTATGTTTTGGTGGACGATAGTTATGGTTTATGCAATTGTTTTGAGGTCAATTAGATCTTTGAAAATTATAACTTTTTAGAAGTGAATATGGGACATATTATGTTATGGTGTTGGTATTGAAACTATGGTGTAGGGGTTTTCATTTCAAATTGAAAAAGTGGAAGTGACATATTGGATTTGAGTATGGTTGGTTAATATGTTTAATGAAGATTTGGATGCACTCCATCCTAGTTACAGTTGATAGCAATTAATGAGAGGGTGGAGAAGCGATGTGCATTTACTGCATGTCGTTCTTACCCCACCTCGAGCTCACCACCCTCACTTTGTCACACATTTTTGGTTGCTCTGGTTATTTTTGCTCTGTTTCACTCAACCGTTGGGAGAATAGTGGTGGTCTTAGTGTTTTTCGGTGTTTTCCTCACATGTATGATGGCTCTATCCCTTCCATTCATCATTGTAACCTCGCTCTAGATAGAATCTTTGTGTTGGCTCTTGGAATTCACATGCAGAGTGTTTTCTTTCTGAAAGATACAGTGGTTGAATGTATGCTTTGTCCGTGTAAATGATATTGGTTGGCATTTATAATGTTGCAAGTTGGAATTTGTTTAATGCTCCTTCATGTTGAAGTTATTTGGTTATGGTTCTGCCTAGGGTGGACGACTAGTTTTCATTGCTCCTTACTTTTAATAGAATTTATGGAAAATTTGTTTTGCTTCCATCCATGTCTTATGGTGGAATCCTAGAGGTTTATTGTGGTAAAAAAAAGAGACAATCAGGTTATGTGTTCTTTTAATGTGGTTACTCTTACCTCCTTCTCAATCCATGAGAGGCTTGTGACCTTGTCGAGTTACTATTTCATAGTTTTGAATGTATGCAAAATTGGACTTTTTCCTTGCGACCACCTTGGAAGTGATTGTGTCAAACATTTTTGTGAAAATAATGGATATTATGGTTTCACTTTACAAACCCCACTTGCAGAATTGTCTCACCCACCTGACCATTCAGTCCCTCTTGTTCCTTGTCATGACTGTTATAAACTCAAACTTGGTTCTTGAAATGGTTATGTGTTGACCATACAATATAGATATTTGTTACCTGCATTGGATATCAATTCGTTGGTTGACTACCTACGGGGGCTTTGGTCGATTTTTGAAGGTTGTATAGTGAATAAATGAAAGAGCACCAAGGTTTCAAATCCAACCTGTCACACAAAAATTACTAAAAGTTGTGATACCTACCCGATATGTTAAAACGTTATTGGGTTATGTTACACTCCATTGCATGCTTGATGTGGTCTGGTGTTAATTGGTGGAATGATTATGTTGATAGTCTATCATATAAAAAGAACTCTGCAAATAAAAAGAAAAAAAATTGCACACTGGGAAGAAATTTTTTATAATGGTTTTGGCTCGGTGATGTTTAGAGTCGTTTGGTTTTTGATAAGAGGAAATGGTAACCAACTAATAAATAGAGGGTATCAAACCTAGTCCATTGTGCAACAATAAAATTGGTTTGATATAAATGATTAAGGTCGATGGCATGTTATTTTCCTTGGCCTCCCCATGTTTGTTCTAAGGAATCTTGATATGGTCATTGCTAGTTGTAATTATAAACAATATGTCTTTAAATTGTGTTGTTGTTCAATCAAACATGTATGAAAAAAAGGTGGAAATTAAATGGCAGAGTTTGAAAATCCTAGAGTTCTGTTTTGCGTTTGATATGGAATTTGTTGTGTCTTGAACCTCGTGATTGCTTATAGTTAAAAATGTTTTCTTTGGAAATTAAGGATATATCATTTTAAAGAACGAATGCTATTTCATATAATGGAACAATATCCATCTCATTTCCCGTTCATTATACCACTTTTTTCTCATTACAAGCCCACCATTTTCCCAAATTCATTTTAATTCCCTGTTATGTTATTATGAATTACATTCTAAGAGAAGTAATCAAAGGAAAAGGAAGTGAATGACACTTGGAATTTGGAAATGGAAATATTTTTTTTATGGAAGTTGTATCTGTGTTTGCTTGAATAGTATCCGATGGTGGTTCTGATCCATACTACAACCTTTCTCTCATTATAAACCCCTCACCTTCCAAATAACCCTATCATTCCCTGTTCAATAGAAATTAATTATTGATTTGAGTAGTATGATGAATGGATTGATTTCATGTGCTTCTGTTGTGAATGATAGAGCCAACCTTTGATTTTATTTAGGTAGGGTTGATGCATGGATTGCCAAGAGTTTTCATAACTAATTGGAACATTTCTTCAAGATGAGTTTCTTCAGTAGAGGCAATAATGAAAGAGGAAATAGAGGCATAAGAAATTGGCAAAGAGGTCATAGAAGACCTCGGTTTTACATACATTTTGATGCCAATCCACAAGAATTGAATCATATTTTTCAAGCTGGGTTATTCAACCTAGTAGGCCATGGAATCCTCCATCCCCAACCTGAAATACCTCCCTTCCAATCACATCAAAATTTTTCTAGTATCTGAGTCACTCCTCATGTATCGATGCAACCAAAACCTCCTTCCAACGATGGTTGGAAAGAGATTGTTCACCAACCTATTGTTTATCACCATGGTTGGCCTAAGAAATTGGCAAAGAGGTCATAGAAGACCTCAATTTTACATACATTTTGATGCCAATCCACAAGAATTGAATCATATTTTTCAAGATGGTTTCTTCAACCTAGTAGGCCCTGGAATCCTCCACCCCCAACCTGAAATACCTCCCTTCCAATCACATCAAAACTTTTCTAGTATTTGAGTCGCTCCTCATGTATCGATGCAACCAAAACCTCCTTCCAATGATGGTTGGAAAGAGATTTTCCACCAACCTGTTGTTTATCACCATGGTTGGCCTACTGCTTCTTTTCCATTACCTCATCCACCACCACCAAAGAATCAAATTTCCAAAGGTGATCATGTTGTCTCACTCGTGTAGTCATCTCATGCTAGTAAGAGTTTAAAAACCGATGTTCCTAAGCATGTGAAGGATAAAAGAAAAGGGGTGGCCACTGCCTCCAACTCATCCAAAGAGTCCTCTGAATTTGTGTCCTCCCACCTTCATCTTAAAAATATTTTTTCTCATATTATCAGCGCAGTTCAACCTCAAGGTTCCAATCAATCTAAGGCTGCCACAAAAAGGTCAAAAGGAGACATCAATGAAAAGAGGTCAAATGCCTCTCACAGTAAATATGGTTTTTTATGATGTTTAAATGTTAAGTTTTATGTTGAACATAGTCCTTTCCTTTGAGAGTATTTCATACAACAAGCATATATTTAGCCAGGTTTTTTTGGACAACATATATATAATGATATTTTTTTGATATAGGTCATATTATATTTTGTTGATATTTAAATATTTGATTATAAATATGAGCATGTGAGTCACAAGGAGGATATTTGAATCAAAAGATTGAGTTTCTCATGTTTGATGATTATTAAAATAAATAATTGGGAGTCACAAGGGGTCCCACCTATTTAAGTATTATTAATTATACCCTTATTTATATATACTATTATTATTTGTCTCAACTAATTAGTTAAGTTAATTTGTCTTAACTAAAGAAAGGTAGTTAAACTACCATAACTTGTTGAGAAGGAATAAAAGCACAATGAAATGAAGAGACAAGGGGGAGAAAATAGAAGGAGAACTACAACCATAAGGGTGTTATTGAAGACAACAAGATCACAAAATTGAATCACATATTTCAACAGCTTGTTTTAAAGGTGTATGATTTATCTTTGGCAGTCTGGGTATTCTTGTTTGTTTGTGAATTGAATTTCATGACTGATAAAGAATATCTTGCAAAGTCAAGTGACAACATTTTGTGGCAAGTTGATCCAAATATTTAGCTTCAGTTTTATTTTTGTTGTCAGAGTATTTTTGTATGGTGCCCATCGAAGTCTTCTAAATATGACTTTGGTCCCTACCCTCACAGGGATTTGTAAAGAGAACTCAGTTTTGTATCTCAGAATGAAATGAAACTCATATTATTGTTTCAGTCTCACACATGTGTTTTAATGATCTAGTTCATTATTTTTCTTTTATCTCCATGTACACATTTGTGTAATTTTTGTACACATTCATGTAACTTTGTTTAAGTTTATTTCTTTTGCACTGTTATATATAACACATAAAAACCATCCTTGATCCTTTGTAATTAATACTTGTGGATTAAGCGATTTTTTTTTAGTCTATAAACCACGGGTGACATTCCCAAATATCTTGTCTTAGCCCGACAAGATCTGAAAATATTGAGTAAGGTTTTGTATGTCCTGGTCAAGGTCCCTATTCATTTTGGTGTAAAGTTATCTATGGATCAGTGTCCCAAGACAAAGGAAGAGGAGGTGGACATGTCTCTTGTTCCATATGCGAGTGTAGTTGGTAGTTTGACGTATGCAATGGTATGTAATAGACTGGACATTTCACATGAAGTGGAAGTTTTGAGCAGGTATATGTCAAAACCAGGGAAGGAGCATTGGACAATAGTAAAAAGGGTTTTCAGGTATTTGCATGGCATTGCTAGCTATGGATTTTGCTATCAAGGAAAACCAGGATTTGACAGAGTGTTGGAGATACATGGCTTTGTGGATGCAGACTGAGCCAGAGACATGGATCCTAGGATATCTACAAGTGGGTATGTGTTTAACCTATTTGGAGGAGAAATCAGTTGGATGAGCAAAAGACAAGCTATACTGGCACTTTCAACTACAAAACTTGAATACATGGTAGCCACTCATGCAAGTAAGGAAGAAGTATGATTACAATTTTTTTTTTTCCAGGTATTGGGTTGGTACAACAAGTTGTAAGGAAAGATTGTGACAATCAGAGTGCAATTTTTCTGGCGAAGAACTCATCTTATCATTCAAAGAAAAAACATATTGATATTCAATATCACTTTGTGAGAGACATGGTTCAAGAAAATAAAGTGTTGTTGATGAAGGTAGACTCTTTGAAGGATGTTGCAGATTCATTAAAAAGGTATGTGAGCACTGAGAAGTTCTCTTGGTGTAGAGGATCCATGCGCATTGCTTCTTTGGATTGTTGACTATGTAACCCTGTAACCCCCTGTATGCAAAAAAAAACAAGTGGGAGAATGTTGGGTATGTGTTATATTTTTTGCATGACTAGTTATAGTGTCTTATATGTTGTACCAGGCACACAGGGGGGTTTGAGGAGGGGTCGCGCCATCGAGAAGTGTTTTTTCCTTGGGAAACATGCCACATTGTTTCCTCATTTTTACTATTGCCTCGATTTTCATGTCCATTGTTAGGCAATTTTTTGGCACATGGTTTTTTGTCGATGGTTTTCTATTCACGGTTAAGGAATTAGTGTTGTTGACTAATCTAGGTCATTGGGTAAGGGTTTGGATACCGCTGGCTCTTATATGTATATTGTGTTGTAAACAATGTATCACTATGAATGAATATAGAATATGTTGGTTTTCCTAGTTTGGGTTTCCAGGGGAAAAGTATATGTGTAATGTGTGTATTTTCCATTGTGTATTTTCTATTGTTTTATTGAAAATCTATTTGCAGTAAAATATTGTACAATGTTAAAATCTACATTGATCTTATCTTTATTATCCTATATACCGAGGGTCTCTCATGGGAAAAGGGGAGGAAAAGAAAAAGTGAGTTTATTATGTTGGATTAATCACGGAGCTTGGGAAAAGAGTTTGGATAGAGCCTGATCAGGCTATCAGAATGTAAGTTATAACTGTTTCATTTTATCAATAGAATATGCATGTGACTTTATCCCTTATTTAATTGTATATGATTATCATAATATTGGAAATATTCAAGATTTCATATTAGATCTATAATAAATATATACACGATATGTTTGATCTCATGAAAGGAGTTTGTTTGTGTATTCATGTGTGAATATTCATGTTTAAAAGAGTTAAGTACATCTTCGAGAAAGAAAACAACAAAGGAGCGTGCAGGGACAACCATCAGGTGATCGGGTAAGCCCTTTTATTCCAGTCACTTATAGGTCATTTCATGTATGATTTAGATCTAGGAAGGTCCACTTTTTGTATCTCTATTTTGTATTAGGTCTAGGGAGTGTCTAATGGAGGTAATTAATGTAGGGTGTAGTTATCCTACAACAAATTGGTGACTTCACTGGGGAATTCCACTATTGTTTAGTTAGTTTCTTCCTTGGTTTCTTTGATCTATTTTTCCAATGTCCTTGCTTGTTNTTTCAACTACAAAACTTGAATACATGGTAGCCACTCATGCAAGTAAGGAAGAAGTATGATTACAAATATTTTTTTTCAGGTATTGGGTTGGTACAACAAGTTGTAAGGAAAGATTGTGACAATCAGAGTGCAATTTTTCTGGCAAAGAACTCATCTTATCATTCAAAGAAAAAACATATTGATATTCAATATCACTTTGTGAGAGACATGGTTCAAGAAAATAAAGTGTTGTTGATGAAGGTAGACTCTTTGAAGGATGTTGCAGATTCATTAAAAAGGTATGTGAGCACTGAGAAGTTCTCTTGGTGTAGAGGATCCATGCGCATTGCTTCTTTGGATTGTTGACTATGTAACCCTGTAACCCCCTGTATGCAAAAAAAAACAAGTGGGAGAATGTTGGGTATGTGTTATATTTTTTGCATGACTAGTTATAGTGTCTTATATGTTGTACCGGGCACACAGGGGGGGTTTGAGGAGGGGTCACGCCATCGAGAAGTGTTTTTTCCTTGGGAAACATGCCACATTTTTTCCTCATTTTTACTATTGCCTCGATTTTCATGTCCATTGTTGGGCAATTTTTTGGCACATGGTTTTTTGTCGATGGTTTTCTATTCACGGTTAAGGAATTAGGGTTGTTGACTAATCTAGGTCATTGGGTAAGGGTTTTAGATACCGTTGGCTCTTATATGTATATTGTGTTGTAAACAATGTATCACTATGAATGAATATAGAATATGTTGTTTTTCCCAGTTTGGGTTTCCAGGGGAAAAGTATATGTGTAATGTGTGTATTTTCCATTGTATATTTTCTATTGTTTTATTGAAAATCTATTTGCAGTAAAATATTGTACAAGGTTAAAATCTACATTGATCTTATCTTTATTATCCTATATACTGAGGGTCTCTCATGTGAAAAGGGGAGGAAAAGAAAAAGTGAGTTTATTATGTTGGATTAATCACGGAGCTTGGGAAAAGAGTTTGGATAGAGCCTGATCAGGCTATCAGAATGTAAGTTATAACTGTTTCATTTTATCAATAGAATATGCATGTGACTTTATCCCTTATTTAATTGTATATGATTATCATAATATTGGAAATATTCAAGATTTCATATTAGATCTATAATAAATATATACACGATATGTTTGATCTCATGAAAGGAGTTTGTTTGTGTATTCATGTGTGAATATTCATGTTTAAAAGAGTTAAGTACATCTTCGAGAAAGAAAACAACAAAGGAGCGTGCAGGGACAACCATCAGGTGATCGGGTAAGCCCTTTTATTCCAGTCACTTATAGGTCATTTCATGTATGATTTAGATCTAGGAAGGTCCACTTTTTGTATCTCTATTTTGTATTAGGTCTAGGGAGTGTCTAATGGAGGTAATTAATGTAGGGTGTAGTTATCCTACAACAAATTGGTGACTTCACTGGGGAATTCCACTATTGTTTAGTTAGTTTCTTCCTTGGTTTCTTTGATCTATTTTTCCAATGTCCTTGCTTGTT
>JZKD02S1890081.1:39014-61782 GCA_000966675.3 Picea glauca
ACATCTTCGAGGCCTATTTTTCCAGATTTCCTATTTTTCGTTTCAGTCCCGATCTTGCAGGAGCTGCTACAGCCAACTGGGGACGAATTTGGAAAAACCGAAGGAGGTTTTTGTCCAGAACATGCCCATATACAATAACCTCTTTCATTTTTCTCCCATGTGTCATAATTGAAGAGAAAATCATGTATGTTTGGACCCCTTTTCACAGAAAACCGGTCCATTTTTCATGGCAGAAAACTCCAAATTTTGTGGGAGTGGTGGCTATTTTTGGCCGAGGCGGTTAAACCGACTTCCAAAACTAACTAAGATGGTCTATCCTATTTATCCAGATGATTTTAATGTAAAATGGTTTGACCTGTGAGATTCCTGGACTGGACTGTGGGTTATGCATGACCAGAAGACTTTTTTATTCTATGTAATTTTGAGATGAGCAATCAGCAATGAACATGTTTTCTTTTACAAGATTCTTGTGTGGTGAGATTGGTGGTGTTTTTCCTCTGTTTAATGTTTTTCCTATGATCATTATGTTTGTTTTCAGTTCTTATTATCAGAAGGAGAGTAATAGAAGCAGAATTTATTAGCAGATACTCTGCCTCTAAGCTTTTAATGATCTTTATGTTTTCTGCTAAAGCTTAGTTCGGGAATTCTTAGCTTCTCCTGTGCCTGGCTTTTATTTCCCCTATTTCTTCCTCAAATCAATACCATTAAAACTCAATTTGATCCAATATTGCCACTACCTTTCCTTTTGAAAGAACTTTGTCCAAATCTGAGAGTGAATATCCTTGTTTAAAGTGTAGACCCCATTTGCCCAATGGCCCTCCTTGTTGTTCCAAATCAATCTTTTAAAAACCCCAACGCATGTTCTTCATAACTAGCCTAATACCTCTTCAAACAAAGCTATATCAGGCAGAGAGATCCCTCTCTGAGTCTTGGAGAGCTAGATCCAAGACTTGAAGTGTTTTTTATGTTGCCTCTGTAACTGCCTCACAGCCTTGGGAAAATTACAGAGTGATAACACCATCCCAACAAAAAATTGTGTGTTCCCCTAAGCTCATGAACCACCGTAGTGCCGAATCTTTTAGTGTGGCTGGAAAAAGTTTTAATTTCTGAGCATTATCTGTGTAGTTATAGCTTCTACATAATATGTCAAATTCAAATAAAAACGAGTCAGGGTCTTCTATTGACATACCTCTGAAATAAGGAAGTGAAGATAATGGAATGTTCTTCATAGCAACGTCTTTAGCCATATCCAGTATGGGGAATCTGAATGTCTCTATTTCATTGACTTTGTTTCCCTCTTCTTCTGCCATGTTTTCGAACACTCTGTAGGGAGGTGGTGAATTTTCTCCACTGAGTGATGGTTCCACCACCGGGTTCTCTGGTATCTCTGGTATCTCTGGTTGTTCCAAAGTTTTGTATGGTCTTCCAACAGCAGATGCAGCCTCTTCTATTATCACCTCTTCTTCCTTTTTAGTTTCTCTTATGGGTGGGGTCGCCAGTGCGGACTCTTTTTATTTATGCCTTCTGTTTGTAATTTGTACAGTGGCTTCAGATTTGGTGCCTTTTTCTGTTGTTGCAGTGGCTTCCTTTGAGCTCTCTCCTCTGAGAATTTTTCCTGCATGATTTTTTGATTAATTAGTATAAGGGGGGTTTTCTTTGTTGTTTGTTTTTCTGGTTTTTCTGAGTTTTTATGAGCAATAAATCTTCCTTTATTATCTCTGTACCTACTCATAAAAAAAAAGATGAAATCAATGAAAACGCAAATTCCTAATTAAAGGTAGGAGGACAACCTGACTTTGGAGCAACCCCACCAAAGTGGATGCATAGGTTCTTACCTCTCGTCTTACCGTCTTCTCTCCGCCCTCAAATTATCCTCAAATTCAATCCAATACTTCATCAAACAAAACAACATGTTACCTGTTACCATTTACAACTCCTCGGCAATGGTGCCAAAATGTTGGTGCGTAAATATGTTCATTGTATATCTCACACTCATTTAAATGTCAATCTGGGATTCGTAATCGAAAGATTTGTTACACTATATGTTCTGAGAACAAGTAACCTATCTAAGTCTGTTGCATATAGGAAATAATTAATAACATAAGAATTCCATTCCTAAGGTCTCCAAATACTTCAAAATATCCTCCGAAACTCAGTTAATCAAAGAAATATTGTTTCAGAGAAACAAGTTTGTTCATGTTAGGCACCGGTATCGAAAATATGAACATTAAGAAGCTTGTTCCCTATAATGATTAAAGAAATCAATTTCAACCATTCTGTAAACAAAAGCCAATTTCAATCTCATATAACTCAATCAAATCAACACATGGAAATTCAATATGACTGAAAGACTTTATTACAACACATGTAAATAAAAGATAAATTCTTATGGTTCCCTGTGATACTACAATCATGAAATTCAAACATTACTCCCACACTTCAAATTAAGAAATAGCTATTTTCAACATCTAATAATGAAATGTCTATTTGATATAAAACTTGTCGTTACATACCAATCCAGAATAATGAACTTGATGCTCAATCTTGAGAATGAAAATAAAGACAAATCACATATACACACTATTGTAAACTACAAACACAAACACACAGAACATACACAATGAGGTTTACCTTAGTTGGGGCGGTAGGCCCTTGTCGAACCAACAAGGAACCTCTTAAGGTATTACCAAGATAAAACTTTCACTCACATCCAAGAATTGACATAAAATCTCTTTTGTATTAATCAACTGGTAGATTGGATCAACAGTCTTTTACAGTATATATCATGATGACAAATACTTGCTGAATTCTTATCGTATATATCCTACATTCCTTTCTACACAACATCCCTTATATAAGGTAATCCAATACTACCAATATCTATGGATAAACATTAAACAGTTCGGGAAATTTCAGAATTAAAATTTACATTGAATATTAAGGAGTCGACTCCATCCTCATGACACGAAGTGCATGAGCGATGGAGTCTCTTGCAGCTGTAGAACTGACTCGGATGCTTCTATCTAACCATCTTCTTGAAATATCCACCATTATCCAGGTCCAAATAGAGCATCCTGAAACAGAGGTTTTAGTACTGGATTGCACACAGTCGCAAGTCTAGTACCAGAACAGAACAGAGCAAGGAGTACCGGAATAGCGCACATCTTGGTACCGAATCAAAACTGCCTTGGGTACCAGAATGGATTCGGTATTGGATTACATGGTGTCTGATAGTGCCGGATAGACTGCTCATAAATCAAATTATTAGAACTATACAAAATAAAACACTTTTAATCGAATTAATTAAATAAAGTTAAACAAACATGCTTTAGATCACCAATTACCTCTTGTAGACATGACATAGCTATGAGGCATGTATTTTGGGAGGGAATAGTCCAGTATAGGTTTATATCAGAGGAAAAAATACTTGGATAGGGGGTAAGATAGGTATTATTTTATGGAAAAATGGAGACTCAACAGGTTATTTGTTGATCTTACCTTCCACTTCAATCATGTGTGACTGAAAATTATATTCTTGTTATCCATGGTTGTGTGGATCCTATGTACATTTCTACCCATGTCCTCCACTATTTCATCTTGTTGTACATTGTAAACAGTCCACACTTTTTCACCCCTATGAGGGAAATATATGTACATATGATATAATACACAACATCAACATTGAATAGGTGGATGCCTTGGTATTTTCCTCATTTCCTTATTCATTTCGGGTTCATTAGGCACTGGATACCCTTGAGAATTATTTTTGAATAATGGTGGCTTAGTCCCATTATTCCTTTATTTCATCTTGTTTTTCTTGTTGACTTCCTAAGCTTTTTGGAAAGACAGACTTCCTTTATGTTGATAATAAAGGAATTTATCCCTCCTTATAGTTTATTCCAATGTCTTGGGATCATCATATTGTATCTTATCACTTATAAATGATGGAAACCCACTCAAGCACCTCTAAATCTTAACTTGCTCATCCTTGATAAAATAAACATAATTTAGAAGTTATGATAATCTCCTTTCATATTCATGTATTGTCACACTCCCAAGATTGAGTTCAAAGAAATCCTCCATTTACTTATCATAGTATCATTTAGTTAAGTACTTCTTCTGAAAATACCTTTTGAATTCTCTCCAAGTAACATTTTTCTCATCAATGTGTTGCACTTGCACAAACTGGTCCCACAACATTGATGTTTTTCCTTTGAGATGGTAAATGAAAATTCTAACTTCTTCCTGTGAATATTAATTGTGCAACTAAAAATACTTCATCATGCCTATCATCCATGTCTTTGGATAGTCATCCTTCTTGTGCTCACCATCAAATGTAGGGGGCTTGATTTTGTTCATTTCTCCCTGTAGCTCATCCACCCTAGACCTATTCTTATTCTCCCTGACAGAGGATGGACTTGAAATATTATGTTATATCTTAGTTAAATTCCTTAGGGAGTGATGGTGATGCCTACCAACACTTATTTTTTTCTCCTCCCATCATGAGACTTGTGACTCCCTGATTTTCTTGACACAATATTCTTCTCCATCTTCTTCTCTATCCAAGATCTACATTAACTTGATTTTGAAGCCTTATTTGTATTCATTGGCTTTCATAAGCCTCTCATTATCAACTTTATAACTCTAGACATCCCTTTTTAAAAAATTTATGGTCTCTACCAAGAACATGCTTTCTTCCTTTCTTTCTCCATTTCCATTTGAATTTGTACCTTCATTACCCATACTGACATACATCCCTTTGATATCATATTCATGGATATAATCCCTTTGTGCATATTCCATGCTTCTAAACTCTATTTGATCCTATTATTATCTAAATTCTACTAACTCTACAAAAATGTGTAGTCAATAAGATTTGTTAGATTTAAGTAATTTAACAAATTCATGGTAACTATACACAATTTGCTTCATAAGTGAATCATAATATTTTCTTATGATTCCTTGTGAATTACACTACCTAGATCAATTTCTTGGGTGGATATCTGGATTCCTCTATCCAAGACCATTCCAATGACTACTCATTTTCTCAATTCTGAGTCTTGAGCAGAGATTTATGGTCATTCGAAAATTTCCCATTAATTCCTTCTGTTCACACCTCAACTAGGTGCAAATCTGAATTACATTTATGAATTTTTGCACCTGCTCCATTGTATTTTTGTCAAGAGAACAACCAGTTTCCTTCATCATCATATTTTGGACAATCTATCCAATTTTCATCTCTATCTGGGTTCCAGGCTTCTAGATACAGCCTGGTGAAGTTTCAGGCCAATTAATATTTTTGGCCCAGAATGCTACAGGAACATTCTATGCGCTCCTATACATATTTGGTGTACCCATAATTTTAATTTTTTTGTACGGATATCATCTATGGTTCAATATATTTCCATTTACTACTCATTTTCCCCAATCCGAAAACGAAGTAAGAACTTATGGCCTTCAGAAGTTACCTGGGTCTTAAAATTTACCTCTCATTGTTTGGCTTGTAACTTCCTCATAAAAGATTTGTTTGATGAATGGTTTACATCGTTAGAAATTTCTCTCCAATCTCTTTCATTTGAAGTTAAAATATGTGTTTTTCCTTAGTACACCATGTTCTCGTGGTTTTTGAGTAGCTAAAAACACTATTTAGGGCCTCAAAAATCCCATGCAAAAAGATGACCTAGAAAATACCCAATTTATGGGCAATGTTTCACTAATATTTTAAAATATGATTAACTTAAGATGATTGGAATGATGACACGACACCCAAATCTAGTTGGCACCTTTAGAAGGATTCTATGTCATCTCTCTTCAACTCATGTTATTGTCCTATCAATCGTGTATGCCTCCATCTTCTTTTTCTTTCCTCTTTCCCTTCCTTTATCTATTGGAACACTTATTTTGTCTTTTCATCCCACCATCTAGCTGCCATGTGGTAGTCATTTATTTGGTTGCAAGGATGGGTGGGTACCATCCGAAACCCATACTTCTAGTGCATAAATTTGCATGCAATTTGAATCCAATGGTCATTGTTTGATGGGCACTAGTGGGGATCAACAATCCATGCCAAATCCCCCCCCCACCTTGCCCCATGAAACGTTGACATAGATGGGAGGAGACGAAAAATAACCATGGTTAGGGACAGGGTGACATGTCACACATCTTTACATTTCATCTCCCACTTCCTTGGGTTACTCTACCCCACTTGACCCCCCCAAAATCAACTCAATGTTGACGTGTCTCCTACACTCGAGGTTCCGTCGAGTAGGAGGGCGCCCAACACCGTGATGCTAAGTCACCCACCACCTATGCCACCATGCCACTTTGTACCTTCCACCATAGTAGTATATGTCATATGTCTACAATATAAGCTAACACGTGGTCCCCATGTCATGTTGATGTCAACATACAAAAAAAATGTCGATTTTTTCCAATTTCACCTGATTTCAAAATTTTCCAAAATACCCAAGAATGCCCAATTCCACTTAATTTCATTTTTTTGGGGGGGGCTCCATTAGAGCTATGTGACTAATATCAATAAAACCAATTTTGTCCTTTTGCACACAAATTCTACCCTTGTACCTGTAATTTGATTCATGTACACCAAATTCCTCATGAATTCATTTGTAGAAATTAGGAATTTTGCCCAATATCACTTAATTTCACCCTGGGGCTATGTAAGTATGAAATTCAGCCAATTTGCAGGACCGAATTTTCCCAATTCGATATTTAAACTAGGGATTTCAATTCCTATTCTTTATTCTTACAATTTCCCATGAAATTTTCCAAGAATTCTTCCACATCTCACTGCAACAATTTTGTCAAACAAATTGCAGACGTCCTTATTCTGACATTTTGCCAAACAATTTGCATGCTTACTCTGTGAATTTAAGTTTTGTGCTCCACTAATTGTCCCATGTAGGATTAGTGTTGAAACTTGGCTCTGATACCACATTGTAACATCCCCAGATCCCTGCTTGGAAATGCCACATAGAATTCAAACTCTGATACAAATCTATTTAACAAAAATACTCTGCATTTCCATAGATTAATGAAAAATAACAACAACTATATACATACACAACATATATAGAAAACTCATGAGAATAAATGAATAAT
Source organism: Picea glauca (assembly GCA_000966675.3). NCBI lineage: Eukaryota > Viridiplantae > Streptophyta > Pinopsida > Pinales > Pinaceae > Picea > Picea glauca. Next base: position 46,134 of record JZKD02S1890081.1, read on the forward strand.
TATTAACACAACAACACGTAAATTAGCACAAAAATAGACACTTACTTTGGTAAAATAACACCAACTACATGCAGACCTTCCACGTTCCCCCCATCCTTTGACTGCAATGCTCATAATTCTCAGCAGTAGGTCACCCCCAAGATGGGGATAAAAATCCACCTGGGTAAAGGATTCCTAACCAATATAAAGTCTCTCAGACAAAAGTAAACTCAAACATAGGTGCCAAATCAAACTAACATCCTACAGTCCCTCATTAGTCCCATTCTTGTCCCACCCCAGGAAGTATGCCCCTTCTCCGCTCAGCATACCTTCAGTTTCCCCACTTCCTTTCCAAGGCTTCAACAACATGCTAGACAAGAAGTCTCAGAGCCCTGTAGTTACAGCTTGTCACCTTGGGAATTCAATTCCCAACAATTCTCTCACCTAGAGAGAATGATCATAGGCCTAACAACCCACTTCTTCAATGTCTTAAGGGCCTAATAACCTACCTCTTCAATCCAGATCAAAATATTTTATGAGTACAGGTATAGGTACAGGTAATAGAAGCATGAAGGTATGGATGACTGTAGTATGGAGGTAGTGAAGTGAGAATGACCATTGAATGATGGTCAATTGAACTAAATCCCCCCAACTATATTTGGATGTTCCCAACTTGAAACTTGTCATGTTGGGAACTAGCTTGGGCCCACATGGAATGTGTTTTCCAACATAGGGACTTAGGATATACCATATATCCATACTTTGTACTTTATACCATTTTTGGGAATATTAATAAAATATTCCTTTAGGTTTAAGATCCTCAACTTATTCCCTTTTCTCTAGAATCGTATCCCCATCCCTTTCCCATTATGGTGGATTTTATCCCCCCATACTCTTTTACATGGTTGGTATGCAATAATGATGTATTTTCATTAAAATTGAGTGTGATTACTTTTTACAAAAATAGGCTTATTGGCTCAACAGCCTAATAACCACACAGCCACTCTGGACTCATAGTGTTTGCAAGGCGTGCATTGACAGAGTCTATTTTGACTCAGAAGCTTAGGAGAGATAACTTGAATCTTTATTTGCAAAGAGTGAAGAGGACCACATGGGGTGTGTGTAGGAATAAACGCACTCAACATCATATTGTTCAGGAGGAACAATTGAGTCGTGTAAGAACTATTGCAAGGAGTTCGCAGTTGCCCACAAAGGGGTTAAGTTGAAAGAAACATGTTTCAAGGTGTGCACAGGGTTGACATTTGTTTAAATGTTGAAGAATCCATATTGAGAGGTGCAGGGACTGTGTGAGAAGAAACATCCTGAGAAGATTAAAAGTTTCTAGGAGGAATAAGCTTAGAAGAGGTAGCAGATGGAATTTCTTTAGTAGGGAGGATCCCACTGAAAATTCCCCAACCAACGAGCAAGATCTATTCGAAGGAATAGAGATCTTTCCAGACCGTGAGATATAGGAAATTTGCATGGAGGATAGTCTTAGAGTCCTTCGAAACTCCATGTATTCAGAGTTTTGGAAGTGTACGAGGAGAGGGATTGTTGAAGTCTCGAAGAAGCAAAGTAAAATCGAAGTCGTCAGTATCAAGGAGCGATTTCTTCCGAAGTCGCGAAGGCCAAAGAAATATGGACCATTGGATCTGTGAAGGACATGTGGCAGGTATCCATGTTCTTCGAAATAATGTTTCTTCAGAGGAGAGTAAGAGTGGTGGAACAAAAAATCCCTAACCCGAACTACTGGATTCAGTCGTGGCCATCGATCTGAGAAGGACATGTGTGATCAGATCATGGAATCTAGAAGTGTGCATTCTGGAAAAGAGAGGAGGAAGTGAAGTCATTGATTGGAAGTCATATGAATCTCCAGAGTTAAGAATCAATCCTAGCTGTCAATTGTTTGGACACGTGGCATGAAATCTATCACTTCGGTCATAGGACANACCCACCACCTATGCCACCATGCCACTTTGTACCTTCCACCATAGTAGTATATGTCATATGTCTACAATATAAGCTAACACGTGGTCCCCATGTCATGTTGATGTCAACATACAAAAAAAATGTCGATTTTTTCCAATTTCACCTGATTTCAAAATTTTCCAAAATACCCAAGAATGCCCAATTCCACTTAATTTCATTTTTTTGGGGGGGGCTCCATTAGAGCTATGTGACTAATATCAATAAAACCAATTTTGTCCTTTTGCACACAAATTCTACCCTTGTACCTGTAATTTGATTCATGTACACCAAATTCCTCATGAATTCATTTGTAGAAATTAGGAATTTTGCCCAATATCACTTAATTTCACCCTGGGGCTATGTAAGTATGAAATTCAGCCAATTTGCAGGACCGAATTTTCCCAATTCGATATTTAAACTAGGGATTTCAATTCCTATTCTTTATTCTTACAATTTCCCATGAAATTTTCCAAGAATTCTTCCACATCTCACTGCAACAATTTTGTCAAACAAATTGCAGACGTCCTTATTCTGACATTTTGCCAAACAATTTGCATGCTTACTCTGTGAATTTAAGTTTTGTGCTCCACTAATTGTCCCATGTAGGATTAGTGTTGAAACTTGGCTCTGATACCACATTGTAACATCCCCAGATCCCTGCTTGGAAATGCCACATAGAATTCAAACTCTGATACAAATCTATTTAACAAAAATACTCTGCATTTCCATAGATTAATGAAAAATAACAACAACTATATACATACACAACATATATAGAAAACTCATGAGAATAAATGAATAATTATTAACACAACAACACGTAAATTAGCACAAAAATAGACACTTACTTTGGTAAAATAACACCAACTACATGCAGACCTTCCACGTTCCCCCCATCCTTTGACTGCAATGCTCATAATTCTCAGCAGTAGGTCACCCCCAAGATGGGGATAAAAATCCACCTGGGTAAAGGATTCCTAACCAATATAAAGTCTCTCAGACAAAAGTAAACTCAAACATAGGTGCCAAATCAAACTAACATCCTACAGTCCCTCATTAGTCCCATTCTTGTCCCACCCCAGGAAGTATGCCCCTTCTCCGCTCAGCATACCTTCAGTTTCCCCACTTCCTTTCCAAGGCTTCAACAACATGCTAGACAAGAAGTCTCAGAGCCCTGTAGTTACAGCTTGTCACCTTGGGAATTCAATTCCCAACAATTCTCTCACCTAGAGAGAATGATCATAGGCCTAACAACCCACTTCTTCAATGTCTTAAGGGCCTAATAACCTACCTCTTCAATCCAGATCAAAATATTTTATGAGTACAGGTATAGGTACAGGTAATAGAAGCATGAAGGTATGGATGACTGTAGTATGGAGGTAGTGAAGTGAGAATGACCATTGAATGATGGTCAATTGAACTAAATCCCCCCAACTATATTTGGATGTTCCCAACTTGAAACTTGTCATGTTGGGAACTAGCTTGGGCCCACATGGAATGTGTTTTCCAACATAGGGACTTAGGATATACCATATATCCATACTTTGTACTTTATACCATTTTTGGGAATATTAATAAAATATTCCTTTAGGTTTAAGATCCTCAACTTATTCCCTTTTCTCTAGAATCGTATCCCCATCCCTTTCCCATTATGGTGGATTTTATCCCCCCATACTCTTTTACATGGTTGGTATGCAATAATGATGTATTTTCATTAAAATTGAGTGTGATTACTTTTTACAAAAATAGGCTTATTGGCTCAACAGCCTAATAACCACACAGCCACTCTGGACTCATAGTGTTTGCAAGGCGTGCATTGACAGAGTCTATTTTGACTCAGAAGCTTAGGAGAGATAACTTGAATCTTTATTTGCAAAGAGTGAAGAGGACCACATGGGGTGTGTGTAGGAATAAACGCACTCAACATCATATTATTCAGGAGGAACAATTGAGTTGTGTAAGAACTATTGCAAGGAGTTCGCAGTTGCCCACAAAGGGGTTAAGTTGAAAGAAACATGTTTCAAGATGTGCACAGGGTTGACATTTGTTTAAATGTTGAAGAATCCATATTGAGAGGTGCAGGGGCTGTGTGAGAAGAAACATCCTGAGAAGATTAAAATTTTCTAGGAGGAATAAGCTTAGAAGAGGTAGCAGATGGAATTTCTTTAGTAGGGAGGAGCCCACTGAAAATTCCCCAACCAACGAGCAAGATCTATTCGAAGGAATAGAGATCTTTCCAAACCGTGAGATATAGGAAATTTTCATGGAGGATAGTCTTAGAGTCCTTCGAAACTCCATGTATTCAGAGTTTTGGAAGTGTACAAGGAGAGGGATTGCTAAAGTCTCGAAGAAGCAAAGTAAAATCGAAGTCGTCAGTATCAAGGAGCGATTTCTTCCGAAGTCGAGAAGGCCAAAGAAATATGGACCATTGGATCTGTGAAGGACATGTGGCAGGTATCCATGTTCTTCGAAATAATGTTTCTTCAGAGGAAAGTAAGAGTGGTGGAACAAAAAATCCCTAAGCTGAACTACTGGATTCAATCGTGGCCATCGATCTGAGAAGGACATGTGTGATCAGATCATGGAATCTAGAAGTGTGCATTCTGGAAAAGAGAGGAGGAAGTGAAGTCATTGATTGGAAGTCATATGAATCTCTAGAGTTAAGAATCAATCCTAGCTATCAATTGTTTGGACACGTGGCATCAAATCTATCACTTCGGTCATAGGACACTTCGAGGGAAGTGAAGAATAAATTCTCGAAGGTCATAAGTCCCAAAGGATAGAGTCAACAAGAGTCGTTGATAAATGGAGGGACATGTGGAGAGTGGATATTTACTCTAGAGTATTGATACTCCAGGAGAAATAAAAGAAGAGGAGCGTTGACTGGAAGCAGTTCGAAGCGGGAAACAAGGGAAGCATTTTAACAGTTGATTGTGGTGAGCATGTGGCTCTCAATCAATAGCTCTATTTACAAATCACTTCTAGGAAAAAGTTGTTTGGAACACTCGAAACTTCGGAAGCTGGAGTCCTAAAGTGGATCACATCCATTGGTTGTTGGAGAAGTACATCCCGTAGATTATGTTCGGGTCATTTCGTTGGTCCAGAGTTCGAAGGATTAAGAGTCAGCTGCACTCGGAACAAATGAAGCTCGAAGTTGCAAAGGGGGCAAGATGGAGTTTATATCCCATGGATATAAGGAAGAGGTTCCTAACAGAGGAGTTGGTGCTTGCCACTCAAATTTACCAGAAGTGAAAGAGAAGGCTTGTGCGGGGGAATCAAGCCTGCATTAGTAATCAAAAAGGGCATGTGTGAGTCAAATTCAGGGTCTAGCAGAGGCCCAAAGTGATGGTTTAGATCAGTCATTTGAAGATCCTTGATCGATAGGTCACACAACCCTGAGGAGAGAGGGGGGGTCTGCATCAAGTGGTATCAGAGCCACATATTTGATTTATGTAGGAAGGAGGAGACTTGCTAAAGGAGGAAATTATAGAACTTGAGACAAAAAGGATTGACGGTAAAATAATACAAAGAGGAATTTTATAAATTGAACATCAGGGATGGACAGAGAGAAAACGATGATGAAAAGGTTTCCAGGTATATTAATGGCATGATATCTGAAATCCAAGATGAAATAAGCATGATAACAGTGAGGATAGTGGAGGATGCTTATCAAGTTTCATTGAAGGCAAAGGAGAAATTGGACAGGAAATAGATCCAATGAAGTAGAGGGAGAAATCTAAATAGAGGTAAGGGAATCGTCCATAACAAGGCATAGAATCAAAATATTGAGACTGGAAAACCACACAGACACTCAGAAAGAGGAAGAAGATCTCGAGGGAGATAGTATGGTGGAAGAAATGCTTTTCCTCGAGGAAGAGGAAGATGCAGAGGAGGAGAGGTGAAGTTTTATGCTTGTGGAAAAAAAGAACACATGTCTTGGGAATTCCCGAAGAGAAAGAAATAAGGAGGAGGTGAATATCACATTTCGGAAGTGTAGAGGTAGAAGGTGCAGAAGATGGGAGATCCTTGATGATGAAGAAGGTTCTCTTGAAGCACGAGCCAGAAGTGGAAAACCCAGTGCAGAGGAATAGTTTGTTCAGAACTGCTTGTAAGACCAAAAATAGGGTATGCAAGGTGATAATTGATAGTGGGAGAACTGATAACTTGGTATCCACAGAAATGGTGGAGAAATTGGAGCTGGAGACAACTCCACATCCAAATCTGTATAGAGTCTCATGGTTGCAGAAATGACACCAGGTAACGATAACTAAACAATTCCAAGTTGAATTTAAGATAGGAGGATATAGAGATGAGATTTTGTGTGATGTGATCCCCATGGATGTATGTCATGTCTTTTGGGGGAGATCATGGAACTTTAACAGAAATTTCATTCATGATGGGAGAAAAAATACGTATACCCTAGAGAAAAATGGTAGAACACACATGTTACTACCAATAGCAGATAAGAAGGTGAAGGAAGAAGCCAACAAAAGTATACTTCTCATGAGTGGGAAGTAACTCCTAAGTGAAGTTAAGAAGGAATGGTAGATGCAATTTGTTGTTGTGAGGAAGCCCAGAGTAATTCTTGCAAGTACTTCTATGGATGATCTTCCTGAAGAGATTTAGAAGTTGTTAAAAACATTTGTTGGCATAGTAGTGGATGAGTTACCTCACTCATTTCCACCCATCAGGAGTATCATCCATCACATTGATCTCATACCAGGAGCGAATCTACCGAAAAAAGCAGTGTACAAATTGACACCTCAAGAGAATGAGGAGTTAAAGAAACAAGTCTAGGATTTGATGGAAAAGTGTTTAGTCAGAGAAATATTAAGTCCATGCGCAATACCAATTGTGTTGAGTCCGAAAAAGGATGCAGGATGGAGAATGTGTACAGACTCAAGATTCATAAACAAAATCACCATCATATACATATTTCCTTTTCCCGAGATGGATGACTTAATGGATTGTTTTAGCAGAGCAAATTATTTTTCAAAAATAGACATGAAAAGTGGATATCACCAGATAAGGATGAGAGAAGGTGATGAGTGGAAAAGAACCTTCAAAACAAACGAGGGGTTGTATGAGTGGCGTGTTATGCCATTTGGCTTGACAAAATCCCCAAGTACTTTTATGATGTTGATGAATGAGGTATTAAAATATTTTATTGGTAAGTTTTTTATTGTATATCTAGATGATATATTAGTCTTCAGTAAAACTGAAGAAGAGCATTTGAGGCACTTAACATTAGTAATGAGAATATCGAAGAAGGAGAAGTTGCTGATAAATCTAAAGAAATCCTCTTTTATGAAAAAAAACTCATTTACTTGAGTTTTGCAATCTCTTCAAATGAATTGANGACAGAGTCTATTTTGACTCAGAAGCTTAGGAGAGATAACTTGAATCTTTATTTGCAAAGAGTGAAGAGGACCACATGGGGTGTGTGTAGGAATAAACGCACTCAACATCATATTATTCAGGAGGAACAATTGAGTTGTGTAAGAACTATTGCAAGGAGTTCGCAGTTGCCCACAAAGGGGTTAAGTTGAAAGAAACATGTTTCAAGATGTGCACAGGGTTGACATTTGTTTAAATGTTGAAGAATCCATATTGAGAGGTGCAGGGGCTGTGTGAGAAGAAACATCCTGAGAAGATTAAAATTTTCTAGGAGGAATAAGCTTAGAAGAGGTAGCAGATGGAATTTCTTTAGTAGGGAGGAGCCCACTGAAAATTCCCCAACCAACGAGCAAGATCTATTCGAAGGAATAGAGATCTTTCCAAACCGTGAGATATAGGAAATTTTCATGGAGGATAGTCTTAGAGTCCTTCGAAACTCCATGTATTCAGAGTTTTGGAAGTGTACAAGGAGAGGGATTGCTAAAGTCTCGAAGAAGCAAAGTAAAATCGAAGTCGTCAGTATCAAGGAGCGATTTCTTCCGAAGTCGAGAAGGCCAAAGAAATATGGACCATTGGATCTGTGAAGGACATGTGGCAGGTATCCATGTTCTTCGAAATAATGTTTCTTCAGAGGAAAGTAAGAGTGGTGGAACAAAAAATCCCTAAGCTGAACTACTGGATTCAATCGTGGCCATCGATCTGAGAAGGACATGTGTGATCAGATCATGGAATCTAGAAGTGTGCATTCTGGAAAAGAGAGGAGGAAGTGAAGTCATTGATTGGAAGTCATATGAATCTCTAGAGTTAAGAATCAATCCTAGCTATCAATTGTTTGGACACGTGGCATCAAATCTATCACTTCGGTCATAGGACACTTCGAGGGAAGTGAAGAATAAATTCTCGAAGGTCATAAGTCCCAAAGGATAGAGTCAACAAGAGTCGTTGATAAATGGAGGGACATGTGGAGAGTGGATATTTACTCTAGAGTATTGATACTCCAGGAGAAATAAAAGAAGAGGAGCGTTGACTGGAAGCAGTTCGAAGCGGGAAACAAGGGAAGCATTTTAACAGTTGATTGTGGTGAGCATGTGGCTCTCAATCAATAGCTCTATTTACAAATCACTTCTAGGAAAAAGTTGTTTGGAACACTCGAAACTTCGGAAGCTGGAGTCCTAAAGTGGATCACATCCATTGGTTGTTGGAGAAGTACATCCCGTAGATTATGTTCGGGTCATTTCGTTGGTCCAGAGTTCGAAGGATTAAGAGTCAGCTGCACTCGGAACAAATGAAGCTCGAAGTTGCAAAGGGGGCAAGATGGAGTTTATATCCCATGGATATAAGGAAGAGGTTCCTAACAGAGGAGTTGGTGCTTGCCACTCAAATTTACCAGAAGTGAAAGAGAAGGCTTGTGCGGGGGAATCAAGCCTGCATTAGTAATCAAAAAGGGCATGTGTGAGTCAAATTCAGGGTCTAGCAGAGGCCCAAAGTGATGGTTTAGATCAGTCATTTGAAGATCCTTGATCGATAGGTCACACAACCCTGAGGAGAGAGGGGGGGTCTGCATCAAGTGGTATCAGAGCCACATATTTGATTTATGTAGGAAGGAGGAGACTTGCTAAAGGAGGAAATTATAGAACTTGAGACAAAAAGGATTGACGGTAAAATAATACAAAGAGGAATTTTATAAATTGAACATCAGGGATGGACAGAGAGAAAACGATGATGAAAAGGTTTCCAGGTATATTAATGGCATGATATCTGAAATCCAAGATGAAATAAGCATGATAACAGTGAGGATAGTGGAGGATGCTTATCAAGTTTCATTGAAGGCAAAGGAGAAATTGGACAGGAAATAGATCCAATGAAGTAGAGGGAGAAATCTAAATAGAGGTAAGGGAATCGTCCATAACAAGGCATAGAATCAAAATATTGAGACTGGAAAACCACACAGACACTCAGAAAGAGGAAGAAGATCTCGAGGGAGATAGTATGGTGGAAGAAATGCTTTTCCTCGAGGAAGAGGAAGATGCAGAGGAGGAGAGGTGAAGTTTTATGCTTGTGGAAAAAAAGAACACATGTCTTGGGAATTCCCGAAGAGAAAGAAATAAGGAGGAGGTGAATATCACATTTCGGAAGTGTAGAGGTAGAAGGTGCAGAAGATGGGAGATCCTTGATGATGAAGAAGGTTCTCTTGAAGCACGAGCCAGAAGTGGAAAACCCAGTGCAGAGGAATAGTTTGTTCAGAACTGCTTGTAAGACCAAAAATAGGGTATGCAAGGTGATAATTGATAGTGGGAGAACTGATAACTTGGTATCCACAGAAATGGTGGAGAAATTGGAGCTGGAGACAACTCCACATCCAAATCTGTATAGAGTCTCATGGTTGCAGAAATGACACCAGGTAACGATAACTAAACAATTCCAAGTTGAATTTAAGATAGGAGGATATAGAGATGAGATTTTGTGTGATGTGATCCCCATGGATGTATGTCATGTCTTTTGGGGGAGATCATGGAACTTTAACAGAAATTTCATTCATGATGGGAGAAAAAATACGTATACCCTAGAGAAAAATGGTAGAACACACATGTTACTACCAATAGCAGATAAGAAGGTGAAGGAAGAAGCCAACAAAAGTATACTTCTCATGAGTGGGAAGTAACTCCTAAGTGAAGTTAAGAAGGAATGGTAGATGCAATTTGTTGTTGTGAGGAAGCCCAGAGTAATTCTTGCAAGTACTTCTATGGATGATCTTCCTGAAGAGATTTAGAAGTTGTTAAAAACATTTGTTGGCATAGTAGTGGATGAGTTACCTCACTCATTTCCACCCATCAAGAGTATCATCCATCACATTGATCTCATACCAGGAGCGAATCTACCGAAAAAAGCAGTGTACAAATTGACACCTCAAGAGAATGAGGAGGTAAAGAAACAAGTCTAGGATTTGATGGAAAAGTGTTTAGTCAGAGAAATCTTGAGTCCATGCGCAATACCAATTGTGTTGAGTCCGAAAAAGGATGCAGGATGGAGAATGTGTACAGACTCAAGATTCATAAACAAAATCACCATCATAAACATATTTCCTTTTCCCGGGATGGATGACTTAATGGATTGTTTTAGCAGAGCAAATTATTTTTCAAAAATAGACATGAAAAGTGGATATCAACAGATAAGGATGAGAGAAGGTGATGAGTGGAAAAGAACCTTCAAAACAAACGAGGGGTTGTATGAGTGGCTTGTTATGCCATTTGGCTTGAAAAAATCCCCAAGTACTTTTATGATGTTGATGAATGAGGTATTAAAATATTTTATTGGTAAGTTTTTTATTGTATATCTAGATGATATATTAGTCTTCAGTAAAATTGAAGAAGAGCATTTGAGGCACTTAACATTAGTAATGAGAATATCGAAGAAGGAGAAGTTGCTGATAAATCTAAAGAAATCCTCTTTTATGAAAAAAAACTCATTTACTTGGGTTTTGCAATCTCTTCAAATGAATTGAATATAGATCTAGAGAAGGTGAGAGAAATCAGAGAATGGCCATCGCCAAGGAGCATATTCGAGGTGAGAAGCTTCCATGGATTAGAAAGTTTCTATTGGAAGTTCATTAGAAATTTCAATGTTATTTGTACACCAATATTAGATATGGTGAAGAAGAGACACAAGTCTTTTAAGTGGATAGAAGAAGCTAAGAAAAGTTTCAGGATATTAAAGGAGAAGATAACATAACAATCGATTTTGGTCTTGCCAGATTTCGGGAAGACGTTTCAAGTACGATGTGATGCTAGTGGAGTAGCAATTGGAGTAGTATTGATCCAAGACAATAGGCATGTTGCATATTTTAGCCAGAAGCTTAATGACACCAAGAGGAAGTACTCCACATATGATAGAGAATTTTATGTAGTAATTCAAGCCTTAAAGAAATGGGGGAACTACCTTGTTCCAAAAGAATTCATTTTGTACAGTGATAATCAGGATTTACAGTTCATAACCAGACAGGAGAATTTAAATCAAATACATGTCAAGTGGATAGATTTTATGAAAATTTTCACTTTTATCATTAAACATATTTTTGGTAATGCTAACAAATTTGTTGATGCATTAAGCAGGAGATGCCTGATTCTGCAAGAATTCAAGTGAAAACCTTAGGGTTCAAACACCTTAAGGAAATGTATTGTGATGATCCATATTTTAAAGAGGCATATGAAGCATGTGACAATCCTATGCTTGGATAAATAATTCAATGGACAAAGTATCTGATTCAATATGGATTGTTGTTTAAAGATAACCAGTTGTGCATACCAAAGTGCTCGATGAGAGATAATCTACTAAAGGAAAAACGTAGTGGAGGTCTAGGAGGACATTTTGGCCATGACAATACATTTCCACAATTGAAAAACTCATACTATTGGACATGTATGAGGGAAGAAGTGAATAAATTTGTGAACAAATGTAATATTTTCCGGTATGCAAAAGGAAAGCGACAGAACACTGGGTTATATCAACCATTTCCTATTCTAGATAGGCCTTGGGATGCAATAAGCATGGATTTTGTGTTGGTATTTCCAAGAACACAAAGGGGAAGTGATTTCATATTTGTTGTAGTTGATAGATTCTCAAATATGACACACTTTATCCCATGCCAAAAAACTAATGATGCAACACACATTGAAAATCTTTTTTTCAAGGAAGTTGTGAGACTTCATGGGTTTCCCCAAGAGTATTGTCTTAGATAGAGACACTAAATTTGTTGATTATTTTTGGAGGACATTGTGGAAAAAACTAGGGACAGAACTATCCTTGAGTTCATCATATCACCCTCAAACAGATGGATAGACTGAGGTGGTAAGTCAGAGTTTATGAAATTTGATGAGGACTCTGTTAATTGTACATCATAGCCAGTGGGATCATATTTTGTCACAAGATGAGTTTTCATACAATGACTCACCAAATAGGAGTACAGGAAAGAGTCCATTCCAGATGGTATATGGAATGAAGCCAAGAGGAGTATCAGAGTTGAGAGATTTGGAGCAGAGTGAATTTAGAAGTGTTGGAGCAGAAGACTTCATTGCAAAAATGCAAAAGATTCATAATCAGATCAAAGAATAGTTGTATAACAAGAACAAAGAATATAAATGTAGAGTTGATCAACATAGGAGAGAACTTCAATTTGAAGTGGGGGACAAAATTTTGGAACATCTCAGGAAGGAAATGTTCCCAAGGGGAACATATAACAAACTGAAAATGAAGAAGATAGGACCATGCAAGATCCTAAGGAAATTTGATGCAAATGCTTATGACATAGAGCTTCCAGAGGATGTGGGTATATCACCCATATTCAACATTTCAGACTTTTACCCTTACAGGGAACATGACACAAGAGGATCAGAAGATCAAAAAGAGATCCAGTGGGAGAAGCAGATGCCTATAGAAGAAAATCTGCAAATGGAGGAGATCATAGATTGAAGGATTGGTAAGAAGACTTATTTTAAGTATTTGATAAAGTGGAAAGGAACCCAATAGAATATGCCAATTGGGTAAATGAAGAAAATATTCAGAAGTATGGAAAGTCAGTGAAGGAGCTCATGGACGAGAGTCCGTGAATTTTTTTCCAGAGGAGTATGATGCAAGAGCATCATCATCAACGTGCAAGTGGAGGACAACTAAGTGCCCTAGTGCACATTTTGAAGTGATTTTGAATTTTAGGGGTTTCACGAAAATATCTCGAAAGGATTGTAACTAAAGGAGTTCTTAAATGATAAGAGGTTGAACCATCGCGTGAGATCAATGGAGATTGTATTTTCTTTAATACAAATAATATTAGTGCAGATCTGAAGATTCTCTCTTATCTGACTGTACCCATCATTTATTGTAATAAGACTTAGTAGTTGAAAGATTTTAATTTGATAGAATAGCACTAAGGTAGACTGAGGGAAAAATATCTATGAGCCATTCTTGTATAAATATATGTATGGTATGCCCAAATGAGGTTGTTGAAGATTATTGAAGTTGTTATTGTCGAGGTTGATGAGTGTTGTGATAGAGAATTGTAGTGTTTTTATTGTTGGTCATTTTTACACAGGAATTTATATGAGCCCATGTAAATACCATTTGAATGAATATAACATAGAAGCATTGATCCAAAATGGTTGTTCTTGTTGTTACTATGTCTATCTAAATGAATGGTAGGCTTTATGTTTAATTTCATTCTCTGTTATTAATTTCTCTTATGTTATGAATGCATTACATGGTTCAATGTATGAACCTATGAGGATTACATAAGTTTCAATTGTTTCTCTTCTAGAAGATCATGCAAGGAGTGCATAGTTTTCGCAAGGAGTGCGTTGACAGAGTCTATTTTGACTCAGAAGCTCAGGAGAGATAATGTGAATATTTATTTTCAAAGAGTGTAGAGGACCACATGGGTGTGCATAGGAAGAAACACACTCAACGTCATATTGTTCAGGAGGAAAAATTGAGTTGTGTAAGAATTGTTGTAAGGAGTGCAAATTTTCCCACAAAGGGGTTAAGTTGAAAGAAACCAGTTGCAAGATGTGCACAGGGTCGACATTTGGCTAAGTATTGAAGAATCCATCTTGAGAGGTGCAAGGAGTGTGTGAGAAGAAACATCCTGAGAATCTTGAAATTTTTGAGGAACAAGCTCAGAAGAGGTAGCGGATGGAATTTCTTCAGTAGGGAGATCCCACTAAAAATTCCCCAACCAACGATAAAGATCCATTCGGAGGAATCAGGATCTTTCCATACCATGAGATCTAGAAAAGTTGCACAGAGGATAGTCTTAGAGTCCTTCGGCACTCCGTGTATTCATAGGTTTGGAAGTGTCTGACGAGTGGGATCGTCGAAGTCCCAAATAAGATAAATAAAATTGAAGTCATCTATATATGGGAGAAATTTATACTGAATTCATGAAGACTGAAGAAATATGGACCGTTGGATCCAGGAAGGACATGTGGCGAAGATCTGTGTGCTTTGAAAGAAGAGTTATTCGGAGGAAAGAAAGAGTGGTGGAACAAAAACTCTTGAAGCCGAACTACCAAAGTGATTCATCACCATCGATCTGATAAGGACACGCGACATCAAATCATGGAATCAAGAAGTGTGCATTCTGGAAAAGAGAGGAGGAAGTGAAGTCATTGACCAGAAGTCATCCAAAGCTCTAGAGGTAATAATTAATCCTAGTCGTTAATTGTTTGGACACATGGTGATAGATCTATCACTTTGGTCATAGGACACTTCGGGGGAAGTGAAGAATAAATTCTTGAAGGTCATAAGTCTCGAAGGCCAGAGTCAAAAGGATTTGTTGATAAACTAAGGGACATGTGGAGAGTGGATATTTACTCCAAAGGATTGACACTCTGGGACAAATAAAACAAGAGGAGCGTTTACTGGAATTCGTCCGAAGAGGGAAACAAGGGACGCATTTTAATCGTCGATCAAGGTGAGCACGTGGCACTCGATCTGTAGCTCCGGTTACAAATCACTTTGGGGAAAAAGGTGTTTGGAACACTCGGAACTCCCGAATCCGGAGTCTCAAAGTGGAACACAACCATTGGCTATTGGAGAAGTGCGGCCCATAGATTCTGTCTAGGTCATTTCACTAGTTCGGATTTAGGAGGATTAAGAGTCAGTTGCACTCAGAAAAACCAAAGCTCGAAGTCGCAAAGGGAGCGAGATGAAGGTTATATCCCATGGACATAAGGAAGAAGGGCCTAGCATAGGAGCTATCACTCACCACTCAGAGTTACTAGAAGTACAAGAGAAGGTGTGTGAGGGGGAATCAAGCCTTCATTGGTAATCAAAGAGGGAATGTGTGAATCAAATTCAGGGTCTAGAAGAGGCTCAAAGAGTTGGTTCGGCTCATTCATTTGAATATCCTTGACCGGGAGGTCGTGTAGCCCTGAGGAGAGAGGGGGGTCTACATCAAAGGTGATTACGCATGGTCTAAATATTCAATTTTTTTATTTTTTTTGTGTTATGTTTTATCATGAATTTTGTCCAAAATTTAGAGAACATGCACTTTCTAGGTAGATATAGACAATTTGAATGGATAAGATGGTTTAGGTGTTAATCCAACTATACATTTAAAATTAGTTACAACACCAAATTAATGTGATAAATACCAAAAATCTAATTTTTAATAATTACCCAAAAATATCATTAAAAAAACTTATTACATCACAAGCCAAAAACAATATAATTTTTCATAATTACCCAAAAATCCAAAAAATCTAATGTTTAAAATTATCCTAAAAATAAAAATGATTAGAAAATAAATAAATAAATG
>JZKD02S1890081.1:63100-77881 GCA_000966675.3 Picea glauca
TCTACATGGGAATGGGAAGGAGGAGAGGAGGGTGGAGTGTGGAGGGCACACATGCTAGTGGTGGAGACTAAAGTATGGAGGAGGGGTATTGGGAGTGGAATAAGGAGTGCGCACGAGGAATATGGAGAGGAGGAGAGGGTAGATGGGTGTGTGCACATGAAGGGAAAAGGTGCAGAGGTGGAGGTATGGGAGAGGCCCGGGGTTTCGATGCACATAGGTGGAAAGGAGGAGATGAGGGTGGGGGAGTAATGCGCATGTGGTGGTTGGAATGGGTGGAGGAGGTAATGGAGCATGTATATGGGCATGGGGTTGTGAGGGTATTGTGGGAGGCCATGTGGAGGGAGGAGGAGGTGGTGGAACCTTGGTAGTGGACGGGTGGTCGACACCCCCAAATTTTGTAAATGTGTTGAACCTGCAAAGAATAGATCTAGCTAAACAATGATACACACATTTGCAAAGAAAATTGGAAAAAGAAGAAGAAGGAGAGAAAGAATGGAAAGAATTCTCATTAACTGTTATAAATAATGAATAATTTACACATGATATACTCTGTATAACTCAATGAGTTTGACTTGAGGTGAACCAAGTCGCTACAGTGGTGGTCTAGAGTGATTTGGACACGCACCAACAGTTACGGGAGTGAATTTCCACCTATTCTAGTCTCTTAGATAGTTACGAGAGTGAACTGCCACCTAGTTGAGTTAACTAGTCAACTAGTCTTCAGTTAACTGATTGAACAACGAGTAATGAGGAGATAACTTAGGGAATCAAGGAAAATGCGCCACTTTGGTGATGATTCCAAGGCAAGGTCGAATTAGCATGGTGATGATCCCAATGCAACATCTAAACTCAACTCAACTAGTCAAACTAAAGTATCAACTGAAAGAGAATATTCTCTAGGTGGAATATTCTCCCCTAAAATATAGGATAATGGATAATGACTAATTATGACTGATAAACAAATAAAAATCTTAGGAAAAAGAAATCGTAGGTGTGTGTGAAGTAACTCCAACACCCACCTTGAACATCACTATGGTGAAAATAAATATTGGGTCCCGGCARYGAGGCCATGTTAGGTACCCAAGTACAAAAGATACAATGAAAATAAAGTGAGGAAAGAGGGAAAACCTCATGGGAACCCCCCCCTCAAGGTACAATGTATGAAAAAAGAAGAACTAYAGTTTCTAGGCAACTGTGTCCTTCACTCCAAGAYGACCTCAYAGAGAATGGAATTTCTGCTCAGTGAAGGTCTTGGTGAAAATGTCTGTCGTCTGTTCCGCTGAAGGACACAACTATAAGTTGATGATCCTCTCGTGTACTAAGTCCTAGATGTAGTTCATGTGGATCTCGATGTCTTCATCCACTGCCTCTGAACTGGATCTCTGTAGAACTTCAGAGTGCTCTGGTTGTCACACCAAATGACGATCGATTGATGAAACTAAATGCCCAACTCAGTGAGAAAATGTTGTAGCCACATAGCTTGAATGGTTATGTTAACTACCCCTCTATACTCTGCCTCAGTTGAATATAGAGAAATGGAAGCTTGCTTCTTGCTTGACCAACATATAGGCCTGGAACCAAGACTGAGTGAGTAACCATATGTGGACTTTCGATCAATGCTATCACCAGCCCAGTCAGAATCAGTAAAACCAATGAGATATAATTTAGACTCTACTGCATAATGAATCCCAAAGGTGATGGTGCCCTGTATGTATCGAAGGATACGCTTTGCAACTTTCCAATGTAGCTCATGCAGCTCTTACATGAACATGGAAACTGTGCCAAATGTATATGAGAGGTCTGGTCTGGAGTGTGTAAGATACAACAAGCTCCCCACTAGTTGTGTGTAGAGTGTGTTGTCAACCAGGAGTTGGAGTAGACTTGCAGTCTGTCATGTGAAATCTATCAAGRAGATMTCGTGCATACTTGGCTTGAGATAGTTTGATGCCTGATGCATCCTGACTGATCTCAAGTCCAAGGAAGAAGTGTAGYGGACCCATGTCCGTCATCAAAAACCTGTCATGAAGAATCCTCTTGACTGCAAAAATYGTTGAAGTCGAGCAACCAGTGTTCAACAAATCATCAACATACAAAACTAAAAGTAGAATTGAATCAACCATATTGCATATGTATACATTCGGGTCTGATTTACAACGTACAAATTTTTGTGACAATAGGTAGGATTCGATATTGGCATACCGTGCCCTTGGAGCCTGCTTGAGGCCATAAAGTGACTTCTTCAGTTGACAAACCAAAGACGAGTCCTGCATAAATCCCTGGGGCTGATCCATTTAGATCTCCTCAGAGAGATCACCATGAAGAAATGCATTCTTCATGTCCATATGATGGACTTCCCATCCCTTGGCTGCCACAATGACAAGGGCCAATCGAATGGAATCCATCTTCACCACTGGAGCGAAGGTCTCATCATAGTCAATACCATGAACCTGCTGAAAGCCTTTGGAAAAAATCCTAGCTTTGTATCTGCTAGTATTTCCATCCGCTGTGCTCTTGGTTTTGGAGACCCATCTGCATCTGACAAGTTTCTTCCCAGAAGGAAGGGGAACCAGATCCCAAGTCTGGTTCTCAAGGAGGGAGTTTTACTCGTCTTGCATGGAAGATTCACAAAATGGATTTCCAGTAGCTTGGCCATAAGAATGTGGATCTGAAGACTGAACCAAGAAAATATGTCTAGAAGGCAATGGTTCAGTGGCAGTGAGTGCAACAAGAGGCTCCTCGAAATCAGATTGAGTGCTCCTGGTATTGGCTGGATCGTCAACGAGATCCCCTTCATCCTGAAGATTAATCTGTGCCCACTTGGGCCTCTTCTCTGTCTCTACAAATGCATCTAGATACTCTAACTTTGCATCTAACTGTATTGACTCTGAATCTTAATCTAAATCCTCTGATTCCTCTGAATCAGAACTCTCATCTGAAGAAGAGTTAGCATGTGCATGTTCATCATCTGAAACAGGTGGAAGAGTGAAGGTGTCTGCATGTGGCTGCTGAGGTACATGTGAGAGACTTTCCTTGAATTGGACACTACAATCAATGATGAGACGGTCAAAGGAAATATCAATAAGATGATATCCCTTCACACCGTCGGGGTATCCAACAAAAGTGCACTCAGTGCTCTATGGATCAAGTGCCTTCCTCTTTTCAGAGGGAATCCGGGCCCATGCACAAGAAAAAAAAACGCGAAAGTGGGTCACTTCCAGTTTGAGGCCGCTCCAAGCCTCGTAGGGGGTCTTATCCTTGACAGATCTATGGGGAGATYTRTTTTGGATGTATGTTKCATAGTTAAGTGCTTCRGACCATAGTCTYTGTGGTAGTGACTTCGCATGCAACATGCAAGATGCCATCTCCTTTAGAGATCTGTTTTTCCGCTCAACAACTCAGTTTTGYTGTGGAGTGTAGGGAACTRTATGCTKCAACTGAATCCATTCMTCATGGAAAAGATTATGGATCTCATGATTTACATACTCTCCCYCGTTACTAGTTCATAGGACTTTGATCTTCTTTCCGGACTGTSTCTCAACCAAAGCTTTGAAATCTTTGAGGTGTTGAAAGACCTCAGATTTTTGCCTGAGAAAGTAGATCCATGTAAAACATGAGAAATTTAAAAAAAAAATGAGAACGAACCTCGCTTTACTGATTGATGGATGTGGAAAAGGACCCATGAGGTCACTGTGGATCAGATCTAAATGTGTGGAAGCTTGCTGAGACTTTCCCTTGTCAAATTTCTCTTGAGGGTGTTTTCCGAGAATGCATCCCTCACATACTCCCTTGGAGAAATGGATGTCTGGTAGATCATCAACTAATCTATGCTTTCTAAGATGTTTCATGTATCTGGAATTCAAATGTCCAAATCTTTCATGTCATATCCTACTACTTTCATCAACATGAGTAAGCAGTAAAGCAAAATCAGGTTCAATGAATTCAGAAAATGTATACAATCTAGACTGATGATTTACCTCACTGGTAGCAACCTTGGACTTGGTTTGCATGTCGTATATGTCCACAACATTTGGTTTGAATATGAATTTCTTTCTGGTGCCGGAATTCTTCATTTGATACACAAAGAGAAGGTTGACAGAAATCTTGGGAACATGCAACACATTCTCGAAGCTTCTGTTGGTGAGTTCAATCCTTCCTTTGCTGGTGACTTCAACATAAGAGTTGTCCCCCATCAGAATAGGAGGACCTTTGCATGCATCCAATGAAGAATAGACTGCTTCTGAGGCATCCATGTGATGTGATGCTCCTAAATCTACGATCCAAGCATCGAGAGAGGAGTTGATGGCAATCAAGGCATGGCTAGAATTGCCTTTCTTGGAATTTAGATCTTCTGGCTTCTTCTTATTTGCACCCTCGGGGATGCGATATCCAAGGTTGTTTTGATGAAGTATTTGAGACATCAGATCTATTTTATTTTTCATGCATTCAGATTCCGAATGGAATCCTTTGTGACAGTATGTGCATTTCTCTCCTTTTCTTCCCTTTTCTCCTTTGGATCCGGAGGCATTGGTGAAGGGTTTTGTGTACCCTTCCTTCTTCATATGTACATGAGATTTCCGCTTATATTTATCTTTATATTTATGATATTTATATCTTCCATCATGCACAGCGAGTGCATGCGCCCTTGGGCCTTTGATTGCGCCCATGTTGATGAGCTTGGTTTACTCTTGTGTCAAGGATTCAATAAAGTCCTCAAGAGAAGGCATCTTCCAGGTGGCTCCATAGGAAAATAGGATAGTATGGAATGTGGATATGAATACAAATAATTCAGGTCCAAGCTTGGAGAGAATAGTGAGAACCATTTGTTTCTCCTCCGCCGATTTATCAACCCCGCAAGCTTTGAGTTGTGATAGTAAATCCTTGAATTTTGTAAAGAAATCTTGGATATTGTCGAAGCTTTTTGGATCCAATGTGAGCAGCTCCACCTCCAKCATGTGTCCCCTCATCTCATCCTATTTTRCAAAGATCCCTTCCAATATTTTCCAGGMTTCATTGGGAGTCTTGCAGGAAGATATGTGAAAAAGGAGATTGGGAGAAATAAGACTGCAAATTGTTCCAAGTGCCTCATCCATGCGATTTAAGTACTTGGATTTTTCTATGGCTGATGTCGGTTCTATATCTATATTCATGGTTAACCTATAAAACCCTATGGATTGGATATGTATGGATATTTTATCCTTCCATGCAAAATAGTTGTAAGGTGTAAGAATGAATTCTTTTTGGAATTCCATCTTTCCGCTGTCTTCAATCTTTTGTACTTGCAAAACAATTTGGTGTAGATTTTTCTTACCAGTCCGTCGGCTATGATACCATGTAAATGTGTTGAAATTTCACATAATAGATCTATCTAAACAATGATACACGCATTTTCAGAGAGAATTGGAAAAAGAAGAAGAAGGAGAGAAAGAATGGAAATAATTCTCATTACCTGTTATGAATAATGAATAATTTACACATGATATACTTTGTATAACTCAATGAGTTTGACTTGAGGTGAACCAAGTCACCATAGTGGTGATCTAGAGTGATCTTGACACACACTAGTAGCTATGAGAGTGAATTTCCACCTATTCTAGTCTCTCAGGTAGTTACGGGAGTGAATTGCCACCTAGTTGAGTTAACTAGTCAACTAGTCTTCAGTTAACTGACTGAACAGTGAGTAGTGAGGAGATAACTAAGGGAATCAAAGATAATGTGCCACTTTGGTGATGATTCCAAGGCAAGGTCAAATTATCATGGTGATGATCCCAATGTTGCATGGTGATGATCACAATGCAACATCTAAACTCAACTCAACTAGTCAAATTGAAGTATCAACTGAAAGAGAATATTCTCCAGGTGGAATATTCTCCCCTAAAATATAGGAGACTAGATAATGACTAATTATGACTAATAAAAAAATAAAAACCTTAGGAAAAAAAAATCCTAGCTGTGTGTGAAGTAACTCCAACAAATATATTTTTGGATTTTTTAATTTTTTTTGGGTCTTTTAACTATGCAAAAGGACGAGAGGTCTTGGGTTCAAACCCCCTCCCTTCCTTTTTTTTTTGGGAGTTTCTGGGAATTTATGTGCTGAGGAAAGGGAGGGGGTTTGGGTTCAAAGTCTAGGGCTTGAAAATGGCCATGCACAGGCTTGCAAATTCAACAAAACTCATAATTATTAATTCTCTAAAGGGTCCTGGAAGCTTGGGCCTTATGCCTAAGAGGGGTTCAAATCCCCTCTCCTTTGAATTTTTTGCACAAGAAATTAATGAAATTCACACCAGCCAAAAAACATGAACCAACAACCAATTTCACATATGAGCCAGCACTAAAACAACCATTCTGATGGAAGAAATAATATTTTTCCATGCAAAAATCCACCATAACCAAAAAAATAATGAAACCTCTGGGCAATCAAGAGCAGGGCTAAGAAGGCGGGGTATCCATGGTTACTTGGCTCTATGTCTGAATATTGGAGCATACTTATGTATTGATGCCCAATGAATACCTGCACTTACTGTCTGGAATCCCTCCTTTGCCATTAAAGACCTATTGCAGAGCTCCCTCTCCACTTGGCCAAAATGCTAAAATGACTTGAGAGAGGGGAGAGGGAGGGTTTTGTATTTTGTATTTTTTTTTCAAAAAAATCTAATTTGCCCAATATTTCATGAGGGATGCGTTTCCTTCCCTTGATTTTCCCAATTTTCTTAGATTTTATTCTTTTTACTCTATTTTTTTAATATTCCTTGAAAATTGTGCCAAGTCAAAGTTTGACTTTGACATTGACTTTTGACCGTGACTCTGTTGACTTAGCCCAAAAAAGTTTCCAGATGAGATGGAGTCGGAATTGGACACAGAGCACATCGTTGGAAATATCTCGACGATTTTGTCAAGAAAATGTGGTCAACAATCTAAAATAATTACATCTCACCCCTCAATTTTTGCCCGGAACAATTATTGCTTAAAGGCCTTGAATTGCTGGTGGGTCCACATGACACCCAATTTTGTGAGAGGTTCCACATCACCATATGATATTCAATTGAGGAAAATGAAGTACCATGGGAATGGTATCGACGATTATTTCGACGAGTTGGCCAGATATATGTGTTTTTGGGCCATTAATGGCTGTTTTATCTGTCATGAAACCCCACGACGCGAGCTGGTCCCCCCCCCTTTGCCAAAAATAATTGACAAACATGTGACATCTCTAACCAAGCCATATGAGGTCAAAATGAGGAAAATGAGGATCAGTTTGAAAGGTATCTAAGTCCATTACATCATGGCATCGCTTAATCTCTGATATAAAACCCCTTAAGAACTATTTTTTAACCCCAAACCACTGCAACCAATCTGGTGTCCAAAAGTGGTCATGAACTTGCGAAGGCTCATTCTTACCAATTGGGGGTCAAAACCAAGCACACGATATACCACTGCAAATATATCACACTTACCTACACCATTCCTAGGTTTTATTTTCCTTTTAAAATAGAAACCTGAATAGAATCAGACCAGGAAGTCACAACTATTGGTTTTTTTCCATTCGGGTGACGCTAACTTTGTGTTCTCCGTAGGGGGTCAGACGGACTCAAAATTGGGCCCATGATATCCCGTTGGAAATATTTTCGTGATATCTACAATATGGTAGAATTTTATTTCCAAAAATACGACCATGCTTCATTTTATTATTTGTGAAAGGACCCCATACCAACGAGACCCGCCTAGTGACAGGCGAAAGGGGCCAACGATATCGTTTTTGAAAAATGCATGCTTAGCTCATCAAATATGAATTGAACAACCTTGACATGAGGCATTATGATGTGGGAGGGTTTCATAACTCAAAAATTACCGAGGGAAGGCCTCCCCTAGGGGGAAAAGAACACGGTCCCATGAAAAGCCGAGCAAGGTCGGGATGAGCCCATTTGGATACCATTTAAGATGTTGATGAACATAGTGATGATCATTATTTTTATACTGCTACCCATAAGGTGATAGTAGAGTAATTAAAACCATGAATTTGATATCCATTTGACCTCACTATCCCTTAACTAACCATGGAGGCACTGACCCAACTAAATGCAAAAACTCTGAACTGGCCTGGACTGTTTCCAACTGTCTTGACCTTGTTCCTTGATACTCTCTAGTGCCTGATAAGTATTTACATACTTATATCACAACCCTATGAAGGTATCCAACTGATAATATTTCAATGGCAGAGTCCATAGTAACTATGACCCCCTCCACTCTCTTCGACTGGAACCATAGAACATTTAAGAGTTTTTGGAGGAATGAAGGTGTAAAACACCATGTTAAGCCCAAGGAAGATTTTTGATTCAACACCTGCTTATTTCCATGTATAGAATCTGAGTGTATGGAATCATCTATGATGTCTGTAATTGATGGAAGCACAAGAGTATATACATGTTGCACCGGAGGTGCATGCAAATTTACTCTCCTTATGTGTAAGTAGAAAAGAGGAGTCATCGTCAGAAAAATTACTGAATTTATACAACCTTGACTTATGATCCACCTCACCAATTGCAATGATGGAATTTTCATGCATGTCAATTATTGAAATTGAATCTGATGTAAACTCAACCTTTTTACGTTTCTGAATGATCTAATAAACTCAGAGCATATTCATAAAAATATTTGGAACATGTAAAACATTCTCAAAACTTCCATTATGGAGTTCCGCTCTCCCATCTCCTGCTACTGCTACTAGAGTATCATCCCCCATGAGAATAGGGGGTCTTGAGCATGGACTCAAAGAATAGAAATATTCCTCTTTTGCTTCTATACGAAGGGATGAACCATAATCTATAACCCATGAATCAGATGAGGAATTAATTACAACAAGAGCATGATGATTACCTTTCTTAGGAGCATGATATTCTTCCTTTTGTTTCTTGACTCCCTCTGGAATGAAGGTTCCAAGGTTGTTCTACTAAATTTCATGTGCCATAAGATCAGTCTATTTATTCATGCATGTGGATTCTTCATGATTTNAGCAAGGTCGGGATGAGCCCATTTGGATACCATTTAAGATGTTGATGAACATAGTGATGATCATTATTTTTATACTGCTACCCATAAGGTGATAGTAGAGTAATTAAAACCATGAATTTGATATCCATTTGACCTCACTATCCCTTAACTAACCATGGAGGCACTGACCCAACTAAATGCAAAAACTCTGAACTGGCCTGGACTGTTTCCAACTGTCTTGACCTTGTTCCTTGATACTCTCTAGTGCCTGATAAGTATTTACATACTTATATCACAACCCTATGAAGGTATCCAACTGATAATATTTCAATGGCAGAGTCCATAGTAACTATGACCCCCTCCACTCTCTTCGACTGGAACCATAGAACATTTAAGAGTTTTTGGAGGAATGAAGGTGTAAAACACCATGTTAAGCCCAAGGAAGATTTTTGATTCAACACCTGCTTATTTCCATGTATAGAATCTGAGTGTATGGAATCATCTATGATGTCTGTAATTGATGGAAGCACAAGAGTATATACATGTTGCACCGGAGGTGCATGCAAATTTACTCTCCTTATGTGTAAGTAGAAAAGAGGAGTCATCGTCAGAAAAATTACTGAATTTATACAACCTTGACTTATGATCCACCTCACCAATTGCAATGATGGAATTTTCATGCATGTCAATTATTGAAATTGAATCTGATGTAAATTCAACCTTTTTACGTTTCTGAATGATCTAATAAACTCAGAGCATATTCATAAAAATATTTGGAACATGTAAAACATTCTCAAAACTTCCATTATGGAGTTCTGCTCTCCCATCTCCTACTACTGCTACTAGAGTATCACCCCCCATGAGAATAGGGGGTCTTGAGCATGGACTCAAAGAATAGAAATATTCCTCTTTTGCTTCTATACGAAGGGATGAATCATAATATATAACCCATGAATCAGATGAGGAATTAATTACAACAAGAGCATGATGATTACCTTTCTTAGGAGCATGATATTCTTCCTTTTGTTTCTTGACTCCCTCTGGAATGAAGTTTCCAAGGTTGTTCTACTAAAGTTCACGTGCCATAAGATCAGTCTATTTCTTCATGCATGTGGATTCTTCATGATTTGGTTTATTGCAGTAAGTTCACTGCTTTCCCTTCTTCTTCTTCTTGGACATGAAGAGTCTTTGGAACCTGAATAATCATTGAAGGGTTTGGAATATCCCTCCTTCTTGTTCTGTTTCTCCTTCCCATTTTGTTTGGATGATCCTTTTCCATTATGCATGGTGAGTGCATGTGCTATGGGATCCTCGATTAGGCCCATATGAATGAGTTTTTCCTGCTCATGTGTTAGAGAATCAATGAATTGATCCATGGTAGGAATATTCCAATTTTTTCCCATGATATACCTTCCTGAATGGAAAGTGGAAACATAGACAACATATTCTGGTCATAGCTTGGCCACGATTGTTAGAATAAGTTGGTCCACTTGTTTAAAATTATAAATATTACAAGTTTATAAGCTCAATATCAAATATTTAAACTTAGTAAAGAAATCATGTATATTATCAAAACTTTTAGGATCCAAAGTATTCAACTCTACCTCAAGCATATGACCTCTCATTTGATCCTTCTTTCCAAACAAATTTTCCAAGGTGGTCCAGATTTCGTTTGGAGTCTTGCATGTGACAACATGAAACCATAGATCAATTGAAATCAATTCAAGAACAATTCATGTGAATTGATCCTTTTGGTTCGCTCATCTCATCTTCTCAATTATTGATGTAGGTTATGTTTTTGCCCCCATCATCAAGTTGTACAGTCCTTTCCTTCTGAGTTGGAATTCTACCATGGGATTCTAATAAAAATAATTGTATGGTGTGAGAATTACCACCAAGTTTGACTATAGAATAGGTGGTATATCCATCTCTCCTACTGTGTCTGAGAACCCATAAAAATTTTCTCTCAATCTGCAAGTGAAAAAATGAGAAATCACTACAGAAAGGGAACTTTAAGTGAAAATTTGTATCAGTTTCAGGAGACGATCTTCTGAATTACATTCTGAGAAAACAGTAAGGAAATTTGCCAAATGGTTGAAAACCCACTTGCAGAATGGGTCGATTTACTTATCACATGATTCGTTTCCTTAAAAAGATAATATTTTGGGAGAAATCACTGCAGAAATGTACGACCACATATTCATATCAATTTCAGGAGGTGATCTTCTGGCTTCCTTTATGAGAAAACGGTTGAAAACCCACTTGCATAATGGGTCGATTTATTTCTTATGTGAGCCGTTTCCTCAAAAGTTAATATTTTGGGATAAATCACTACCAAAAGTTATGACCACAGATTTTGCTTGAAGAAACTCTGATTTTCCTTATTCTTTGGCTTATCTAGCTTTCTCCAAGAAGCATAGATCTGATACTATCTCAATGTTTCATCGAAACTTGCATAGGATATCTAGCTAAATCAAGTACAAACAAATCTTATCAATAAAGGAAGAGAGATTCAATATGGAAGAATGATAAAGTATATTCACACTACTCCAATGAGCTGATGATTGATACATAGATGATGATCAATATGATACAATGAATGAGTGGAATACACTCATATATAGGACATAACATTCCATAATAGAAGAATGCCGAAAATAGAACTACTCAGTTAACTCCCACTAAACTAGTGTGCCGAAAATAGAAATTTCTCCAACAAGGATGTCTCCCTTGGAGTGAGTTTCTTCTCATCCTAAATATAAAGAGGTATCCTATTGAGGTGATAGTGATAGGACTACCTTTGTGTTACATAAATCTAGGACTACTCTCCTTTAGGATTTAGGCAAGTACAAATTGTGGGATAACATGCCCAATTTTGCTCGAGCTCGAAGAAAGTCCCTAACTTGTTTCCAACTAACTCCAAGGAGACCCTTGACCAGAAAGATAACATGATGCTGGGAAGAATGGCCCATACTTTCATCCTTGCAATTGGTTCTCCTACAGAGTTGAAATCCATGCTCCATAATTTTAGGGTTAAACTCGCCAGGACTCAAGACTAGTTTATGTTTAGAAGTTCCTTACAATGTTTGTCTAACTATAGTAAGAAAGAAAGCCAACCTTTAGGTAGAATGCAAGACTCTATAATATACCCCAAAATGGGTAACCATTTTGTCTCCATCCACTCCTGCAGGGATTTTNAGTCATCGTCAGAAAAATTACTGAATTTATACAACCTTGACTTATGATCCACCTCACCAATTGCAATGATGGAATTTTCATGCATGTCAATTATTGAAATTGAATCTGATGTAAATTCAACCTTTTTACGTTTCTGAATGATCTAATAAACTCAGAGCATATTCATAAAAATATTTGGAACATGTAAAACATTCTCAAAACTTCCATTATGGAGTTCTGCTCTCCCATCTCCTACTACTGCTACTAGAGTATCACCCCCCATGAGAATAGGGGGTCTTGAGCATGGACTCAAAGAATAGAAATATTCCTCTTTTGCTTCTATACGAAGGGATGAATCATAATATATAACCCATGAATCAGATGAGGAATTAATTACAACAAGAGCATGATGATTACCTTTCTTAGGAGCATGATATTCTTCCTTTTGTTTCTTGACTCCCTCTGGAATGAAGTTTCCAAGGTTGTTCTACTAAAGTTCACGTGCCATAAGATCAGTCTATTTCTTCATGCATGTGGATTCTTCATGATTTGGTTTATTGCAGTAAGTTCACTGCTTTCCCTTCTTCTTCTTCTTGGACATGAAGAGTCTTTGGAACCTGAATAATCATTGAAGGGTTTGGAATATCCCTCCTTCTTGTTCTGTTTCTCCTTCCCATTTTGTTTGGATGATCCTTTTCCATTATGCATGGTGAGTGCATGTGCTATGGGATCCTCGATTAGGCCCATATGAATGAGTTTTTCCTGCTCATGTGTTAGAGAATCAATGAATTGATCCATGGTAGGAATATTCCAATTTTTTCCCATGATATACCTTCCTGAATGGAAAGTGGAAACATAGACAACATATTCTGGTCATAGCTTGGCCACGATTGTTAGAATAAGTTGGTCCACTTGTTTAAAATTATAAATATTACAAGTTTATAAGCTCAATATCAAATATTTAAACTTAGTAAAGAAATCATGTATATTATCAAAACTTTTAGGATCCAAAGTATTCAACTCTACCTCAAGCATATGACCTCTCATTTGATCCTTCTTTCCAAACAAATTTTCCAAGGTGGTCCAGATTTCGTTTGGAGTCTTGCATGTGACAACATGAAACCATAGATCAATTGAAATCAATTCAAGAACAATTCATGTGAATTGATCCTTTTGGTTCGCTCATCTCATCTTCTCAATTATTGATGTAGGTTATGTTTTTGCCCCCATCATCAAGTTGTACAGTCCTTTCCTTCTGAGTTGGAATTCTACCATGGGATTCTAATAAAAATAATTGTATGGTGTGAGAATTACCACCAAGTTTGACTATAGAATAGGTGGTATATCCATCTCTCCTACTGTGTCTGAGAACCCATAAAAATTTTCTCTCAATCTGCAAGTGAAAAAATGAGAAATCACTACAGAAAGGGAACTTTAAGTGAAAATTTGTATCAGTTTCAGGAGACGATCTTCTGAATTACATTCTGAGAAAACAGTAAGGAAATTTGCCAAATGGTTGAAAACCCACTTGCAGAATGGGTCGATTTACTTATCACATGATTCGTTTCCTTAAAAAGATAATATTTTGGGAGAAATCACTGCAGAAATGTACGACCACATATTCATATCAATTTCAGGAGGCGATCTTCTGGCTTCCTTTATGAGAAAACGGTTGAAAACCCACTTGCATAATGGGTCGATTTATTTCTTATGTGAGTCGTTTCCTCAAAAGTTAATATTTTGGGATAAATCACTACCAAAAGTTACGACCACAGATTTTGCTTGAAGAAACTCTGATTTTCCTTATTCTTTGGCTTATCTAGCTTTCTCCAAGAAGCATAGATCTGATACTATCTCAATGTTTCATCGAAACTTGCACAGGATATCTAGCTAAATCAAGTACAAACAAATCTTATCAATAAAGGAAGAGAGATTCAATATGGAAGAATGAGAAAGTATATTCACACTACTCCAATGAGCTGATGATTGATACATAGATGATGATCAATATGATACAATGAATGAGTGGAATACACTCATATATAGGACATAACATTCCATAATAGAAGAATGCCGAAAATAGAACTACTCAGTTAACTCCCACTAAACTAGTGTGCCGAAAATAGAAATTTCTCCAACAAGGATGTCTCCCTTGGAGTGAGTTTCTTCTCATCCTAAATATAAAGAGGTATCCTATTGAGGTGATAGTGATAGGACTACCTTTGTGTTACATAAATCTAGGACTACTCTCCTTTAGGATTTAGGCAAGTACAAATTGTGGGATAACATGCCCAATTTTGCTCGAGCTCGAAGAAAGTCCCTAACTTGTTTCCAACTAACTCCAAGGAGACCCTTGACCAGAAAGATAACATGATGCTGGGAAGAATGGCCCATACTTTCATCCTTGCAATTGGTTCTCCTACAGAGTTGAAATCCATGCTCCATAATTTTAGGGTTAAACTCGCCAGGACTCAAGACTAGTTTATGTTTAGAAGTTCCTTACAATGTTTGTCTAACTATAGTAAGAAAGAAAGCCAACCTTTAGGTAGAATGCAAGACTCTATAATATACCCCAAAATGGGTAACCATTTTGTCTCCATCCACTCCTGCAGGGATTTT
>JZKD02S1890103.1:8306-21902 GCA_000966675.3 Picea glauca
TCATTTGGGTGCCACTCTTGCCAACTCGCCTTGCCTTGCCCTTGGTTGCCCAACCTTGGCTAGGCTCCTCATGTGTTTTGTTATGGCTCTTCGTGCGTTTGGGTGCCCATGTTGCGAAGTCTCCTTGCGTTGCGTTGGGGAACCCATCTTGTGAACTCACCTTGCATTGGGCTTAGGTGCCCAACCTTGGTGAGTCAAATTGGTTCTTATCTGTCATCTGGCTCATCTTTTTTCCTAGTGCTCCCTTGTGTGATTGTTTTCGTTATGGCTCTTCATGCGTTTCGTTACGGCCGTTCGTGCGCTTCGTTGCGACTCTTCATGCATTTGGGTGCCCATCTTACCAACTAGCCTTGCATTGCATTTGGGTGCCCCTCTTTCCAACTCGCCTTGCCTTTCCCTTGGTCACCCAACCCATGTCAGGCTCCTCATGTGTTTTGTTATGGATTTTCGTGCATTTGGGCGCCCAACTTGTGAACTCGCCTTGCGTTGCGTTCGAGTGCCCAACCTTGGTGAGGCTATATTAAAAAATCTACCTCCAAGCCAAAATTGGTTCTTATCCGTCATCCGGCTCATTTTTTTGTCTAGTTCTCCCTTGTGTGGTCGTTTTCTTTGCAGCTCTTTGTGCATTTCATTACGCCCGTTCGTGCGTTTCGTTACAACTCTTCGTGTGTTTGGGAAGCCATCTTGCGAAATAGCCTTGCATTGCGTTTGGGTGCCCCTCTTTCCAACTCACCATACCTTTCCCTTGGTCACCAAACCTTGGCTAGGCTCCTCATATGTTTCGTTACGGCTCTTTGTGCATTTGGGCGCCCATGTTGTGAACTCACCTTGTGTTGTGTTCGGGCGCCCATCTTGCAAACTCACCTTGTGTTGCATTCCAGCACCCAACCTTGGTGAGGCCATATTAAAAAATCTACCTCCAAGCCAAAATTGGTTCTTATCCATCCTCCGACTCATCTTTTTTCCTAGTGCTCCAGTGTGTGGTTGTTTTCGTTATGGCTCTTCATGCGTTTTGTTACGCTTGTTCGTGTGTTTCATTACGACTCTTCATGCATTTGGGCACCCATCTTGCCAACTGGCCTTGCATTGTTTTTGGGTGCCTCTCTTGCCAACTTTCCTTACCTTTCCCTTGGTCGCCCAACCTTGGCCAGGCTTCTCGTGCGTTTCATTACGGCTCTTCGTGCATTTGGGAGCCCATGTTGCGAACTCGCCTTACATTGTGTTGGGGAACCCATCTTACAAACTCGCCTTGCGTTGTGTTCAAGCACCCAACCTTGGTGAGGCCGTATTAAAAAATATACCTCCATGTGAAAATTGGTTCTTATCTACCCTCTGGCTCGTCTTTTTTCCTAGTGCTCCCTTGTGTGGTCATTTTTGTTACGGCTCTTCGTGCGTTTTGTTATGGCCGTTCATGCATTTCATTGCAGTCTTCGTGCATTTGGGTGCCCACCTTGCCAACTAGCCTTCCATTGCATTTGGGTGCCCCTCTTGCCAACTTTCCTTGCCTTGCCCTTGGTTGCCCAACCTTGGCCAGGATTCTCATGCATTTTGTTACGGCTCTTTGTGCATATGGGTGCCCATGTTGTGAACTTGCCTTGCGTTGCATTCGAGTGCCCAACCTTGGTGAGGCCATATTAAAAAATCTACCTGCAAGCCAAAATTGGTTCTTATCCATCCTCTAGCTCGTCTTTTAGTCAGGTCCTCCCTTGTGTGGTTGTTTTCGTTACGGATCATTTTTCATTTGGGCGCCCATCTTGCGAACTCGCCTTGCGTTGTGTTTGGGCACCCATCCTATGAACTCACGTTGCGTTGTGTTCCAGCGCCCAACCTTGGTGAGGTCGTATTAAAAAATATACCTCCAAGACAAAATTTGTTCTTATCCATCCTTTGGCTCGTCTTTTAGCCTAGTGCTCCCTTGTGTGGTTGTTTTCATTACGAATGATTTTTTCATTTGGGCACCCATGTTGTGAACTCGCCTTGGGTTGCGTTTGGGAGCCCATGTTGTGAACTCGCCTTGCGTTGCGTTCGAGCGCCCAAACTTGGTGAGGCCATATTAAAAAATCTACCTCCAAGCCAAAATTGGTTCTTATCCGTCCTTCGACTCGTCTTTTAGCCTAGTGCTCCCTTGTGTGGTCATTCTCATTACAAATGAT
This sequence comes from Picea glauca, assembly GCA_000966675.3. Taxonomy (NCBI): domain Eukaryota; kingdom Viridiplantae; phylum Streptophyta; class Pinopsida; order Pinales; family Pinaceae; genus Picea; species Picea glauca. The sequence continues at coordinate 10,460 of JZKD02S1890103.1, forward strand.
TTTTTTGTTTGGGCGCCCATCTTGCGAACTCACCTTGCGTTACATTTGGGAACCCATCTTGTGAACTCGCCTTGCGTTGCATTTGGGTGCCCAATCTTGGTGAGGTCGTATTAAAAAATCTACCTCCAAAGAAAAATTGTTTCTTATCCATCCTTCAGCTCGTCTTTTAGCCTAGTGCTCCCTTGTGTGGTCATTTTCGTTATGGATGATTTTTTCGTTTGGGTGCCCATATTGCAAACTCGCCTTGGATTGCATTGGCAAGAGGAGTGTCCAACCAACAAAACTAAAATAGCCAGCGACAGAGGTGTGGTGGGGAAAAAACTTGGGGTTTCCAGAGGCCACGCAAGGCAAGTTGGCAAGAGGGGAACCCAAAGCCAAGCTGAGTACTATCCATGCCAATCCAACACCTCAATAGAATGGAGTTGTTTAAAGAAAGAACAGGGTAGTACAAGAAATGTCTCAACAAGGTTTAACGAAATGCACAAAGAGCCGTAACGAAAACGACCACACAACACAAAATGCCAATCTGACAAAACTGAAGGGCCTGCGACACGACTCATGTGAAGAAAAATTCACCAAGTGTTGGATTGTTCACCCACCAATAGGGAACATGAGCTAGGTTTAGACCGTCATGAGATAGGTTAGTTTTACCCTACTAATGAACCACGCCGCAATAGTAATTCAACTTAGTACGAGAGGAACCATTGATTCACACAATTGGTCATCGCGCTTGGTTGAAAAGCCAATGGCGCGAAGATACCATGTCTCAGATTATGAATAAATGCATCTAAGTCAGAATCCACGCTAGAAGCGATGCTTGTCACTCCTCAATTGTATCTTGACCCACAGTAGGGGTGTTGCTTCAGCACCTCTAGGGGCCCGTGTCACTTGTGAACCTCGGCCAGGAAGCATCTCGGTCGGGGTAGCTTTGAAGTTCAATTTCAAGCGGTCATTGAGAAGAATCCTTTGTACACAACTTAAATACGTGACAAGGTATTGTAAGTGGCAGAGTGGCCTTGCTGCCATGATCCACTGAGATTCATCCCTTCATTGCCTCGATTCAAAGCCTATGCTCATCCCATCCTAAATCTCGACACCTCTCATTTCGCATATGAAAGGTTTTGTGCATGTGCGGGGATTTTGTGGTTTCTGACTCTCGACCAAGGGAGAAATCAACCCAAGGGTTTGCATTCAGGAAACCCCAAGTTTTCCTTGCATTTGGGAGAAACCAACCCAAGGGTTTTCATTTGAGAAACCCCAAGTTTGCCTTGCGTTCGGGAGAAACTGGCCCAAGTACGGGGAATTCGGGGTTTCCAAGTTTCAACCATGGGAGAAACTGACCCAAGTGTGGGGAATTCGAGGTTTTCGAGTCTCGACCGTGGGAGAAACCAGTGCAAGTGCATGGAATTTGGGGTTTTTGAGTCTCAACTATCGGAGAAATCAGCCATAGTGTGGGGAATTCAGGGTTTTCGACGCTTGACCATGGCAGAAGCTGCCCAAGTGGGGGGAATTCTAGGTTTCCTAGTCTCGACAGTGGGAGAAACCAGCCCAAGTGTGGGGAATTCGAGGTTTCCGAGTCTCGACCCTGGAAGAAACTTCCCAAGTGTGGGGAATTCAAGGTTTTCGAGTCTCAACCATGGCAGAAATTACACAGTGGGGGGAATTCAGGGTTTCCTAGTCTCGACTGTGGGAGGAACCAGCCCAAGTGTGGGGAATTCAGGGTTTTTGAGTCTCAAATGTGGGAGAAACCACCCAAGTGCGGGGAATTCAGGGTTTGCATTCGGGAAACCCCATGTTTGCCTTGTGTTTGGGAGAAACCGAACCAAGGGATTGCCTTCGAGAAACCCCAAGTTTTCCTTGCATTCGGGAGAAATCGGCCCAAGTGTAGGGAATTCGAGGTTTCCAAGCCTCGACCGTGGGAGAAATCAGCCCAAGTGCAGGAAATTCAGGGTTTTCGAGTCTCGACTGTGGGAGAAATTGACCCAAGTGCAGGGAATTCAGGGTTTTCATGTCTTGACCGTGGGAGAAACCGCCCAAGTGGGAGAAATTCGGGGTTTCCTAGTCTCGACCATGGGAGAAACCGCCCAAGTGCGGGGAATTCAGGGTTTTTGAGTCTTGACCAGTAGAGAAACCACTCAAGTATGGAGAATTCAAGGTTTCCAAGTCTTGACTGTGGGAGAAACTGACCCAAGTGTAGGGAATTCAGGGTTTTCGAGTCTCGATCGTGGGACAAACCACCCAAGTGTGGGGAATTCGGGGTTTGCGAATCTCGACTGTGGGAGAAACCACCCAAGTGTGAGGAATTTGAGGTTTCCGAGTCTCGACCATGGGAGAAATTGCCCAAGTGCGGGGAATTCAGGGTTTTCGAGTCTCGGCCGTGGGAGAAACTGCCAAAGTGTGGGGAATTCGGGGTTTCATAGTATTGACCATGGGATAAATCGCACAAGTGTGGGGCATTCGGGGTTTCCGAGTCTCGACCATGGAAGAAACCACCCAAGTGTGGGGAATTCATGGTTTGCATTCGGGAAACCGCAATTTTGCCTTGTGTTCGGGAGAAACTGGCCGAAGTGCAAGGAATTTGGGGTTTCCAAGTCTCAACTGTGGGAGAAACTGGCCCAAGTGCAGGGAATTCAAGGTTTCAGAGTCTCGACCGTGGGAGAACCCGCCAAAGTGGGGGGAATTCGAGGTTTCCTAGTCTTGACCGCAGGAGAAACCGGCCCAAGTGTGGGGAATTTAGGGTTTTCGAGTCTCGACTATGGGAGAAACCACCCAAGTGCAGGGAATTTAGGGTTTTTGAGTCTCGACGTGGGAGAAACTTCCCATATGCAGGGAATTTGGGGTTTTCGAGTCTCGACCAGTAGAGAAACTGCCAAGTGTGGGGAATTCGGGGTTATTGAGTCTCCACCATTGGAGAAACCACCCAAGTGCAGGGAATTCAGGGTTTTCGAGTCTCGACCATGGGAGAAACTACCCAAGTGGGGGGAATTCAGGGTTTTTGAGTCTGTATCATTGAAGAAACTGCCCAAGTGCAGGGAATTTAGGGTTTCCAAGTCTTTACCATGGGAGAAACTGCCCAAGTGCGGGGAATTCAGGGTTTTTGAGTCTCGACCGTGCGAGAAACCACCCAAGTGCGGGGAATTTGGGGTTTTCGAGTCTTGACCATGGGAGAAACTGCCCAAGTGTGGGGAATTTAGGGTTTCCTAATCTTGACCATGGGAGAAACCGCCCAAGTGTAGGGAATTCAGGGTTTCTGAGTCTCGACCATGGGAGAAACTGCCCAAGTGTGGAGAATTCAGGGTTTGCATTCAGGAAACCCCAAGTTTTCCTTGCATTTGGGAGAAACCAACCCAAGGGTTTTCATTCGAGAAACCCCAAGTTTACCTTGTGTTCAGGAGAAACCGGCCCAAGTGCGGGGAATTCAAGGTTTTCGAGTTTCAACCGTGGGAGAAATCAGCCCAAGTGTAGGGAATTCGGGGTTTTCGAGTCTCGACAATAGGAGAAATCAGCCCAAGTGTGTGGAATTTGGGGTTTTTGAGTCTCGACCATGGAAGAAACTTCCCAAGTGGGGAGAATTCAGGGTTTCCTAGTCTGGACTATGGGAGAAACCGCCCAAGTGTGGGGAATTTGTGGTTTCCAAGTCTCGACCATGGGAGAAACCACCTAACTATGGGGAATTCAAGGTTTTCGAGTCTCGACCAGTGGAGAAACCACCCAAGTGGGGGAATTCAGGGTTTCCGAGTCTCGACCATGGGAGAAACCGACCCAAGTGAAAGGAATTCGAGGTTTCCAAGTCTCGACCGTGGGAGAAACCACCCAAGTGCGGGGAATTCAGGGTTTTCGAGACTCGACCATGGGAGAAACCACCCAAGTGCAGGGAATTAGGGGTTTCTGAGTCTTGATGAGCAGAGAAACCGCCCAAGTGCAGGGAATTCAGGGTTTCTAAGTCTTGATGAGAAGAGAAACCACCCAAGTGCAGGAAATTCGAGGTTCCCGAGTCTCGATGAGCGTAGAAACCACCCAAGTGTGAGGAATTCGAGGTTCCAAGGAGTGGAGAAACCACCAAAGTGTGGTGATTTTGGGGTTTTCGATTCTCAACCAATGGAGAAACTGCCAGAATTCGGGTTCTCCATCCCGGCGAGGATGGAAACCATCCCCAACTGTAAGCATTGGAAAACTTGGGGTTTTCTGGGCCGACCGAGAGCGAATTCGTCGCCCAAGCATGTGGGGACATTTGAGGTTTTCAGGTCGGGCAAGAGCGAAACTGCCCAAGTGCAAGGAATCGGGGGTTTCCACGTCCGGTTGGGGGACGGACGCTGCCCATGTGTGAGTGTGGAAAACTTGGGGTTTCCACGCTCGGTCAGGTGATGGAAGCTGCCCGAATTGCGAAGCACGGGGAACTGCGGGTTTCCATCCATCCGCCCAAAGTGCCACTGTGGGAAACTTGCAGTTTCCATGCCCCTATATGAGGGTGGGAAACTTGTGGTTTTCAGGCTGACCAAGGGTGTATCCACCACCCAAGTGTGTGGGGGAATTCGAGGTTTCCGTGCCGGTCGAGAGCGAAGCCACCCAAGTGCAGGGAATCAGGGTCTGGTCGGGCGACAGATGTTGTCGATGTGTGAGTGTGGGAAACTTGGGGTTTCCATGCCCGACTGGGCGACGGAAGCAACTCGGATTGCGAAGTGTGGGGAGATTAGGGTTTCCATCCGTCCATCCAAAAAATGTGCCATTGTGGGAAACTTCTGTCTTCCATTCCCCCGCCCTAGTGCGAGAGCGGGAAACTTGGGGGGTTTCCATGGTTGACCAAGTAGCGAAAGTTGCCCAAGTGAAAGTGCAGGAAACCTGGGGTCTCCATGCCCGGCCGCAGTGGGAAGCGCCCAAAAGTGCAAGTGCAGGAAACTTGGGGTTTCCATGCCCAACCATCGAGAAAAATCCTCCAAGTGTGGGAAACACGGGGTTTCCATGTTCGACCGTGAGGGAAATTGTCTTGGTATGGTGGGAAGCACCGAGTTTCTGCATACGACCGCGATGGAAAACCTCTATAGTTGTGACAAAATTAGGGGTTTCCATGTACGAACTAGATGGAAAACCTTCATAGTTGTGACAGAAGTCGAGGGTTCCATGTACGACAGGGATGGAAAACCTCTGTAGCTGTGATGAAATTCAAGGTTTCCAAGTCGCCCGAGAGCGAAACTGCCCATGCGTGGGGGGTTTCCATGTCCATCCACGATGGAAGCCACCCAAGCACAAGTGTGAGGAACCTGGGGATTTCCATGTCCGGTCATGAAGGAAGATGCCCAAAAGTGCAAGCATGGGAAACCTGGGGTTTCCATGTCCGACCGCAACAGAAACCACCCAAAATCACAAGTGTGAGAAACCTAGGGTTCCCATGTTTGACCGTGACGAAAGTAACCCAAGCGTAAGTGTGGGAAACCTAGGGCTTCCATGTTCGACCGCAATGGGAGCCATCCAAGACAAGTGCGAGAAACTCGGGGCTTCCATGTCCGTCCACGATAGGAACCATGCAAGTGTGGGAAATTCGAGGTTTCCAGGCCCAGACGCGAGAGAACCGATGCAAGCATGAAAAATTTGATTTTTTTGTGTTTTGTCGCGACAAGAAACCACACAAGTGCGAGAAAATTTAGGGTTCCCATGTTGGTCAAGAAAGAATAATCGTGCATGTGTAGGAAAATCTGAGGTTTCTGAGTCAGTCAAGAAACCAACCATGCAAGAGTGGGAAATCCAGGGTTTCCATGTTCAGTCACGAAAGAAATCATGAAAGTGACGGAAAAATCGAGGTTTTCAAGTCCGTCAAGAAAGAAACTGTGCAAGTATACGAAAGTCGGGGTTTCCATGTTCGGTCGCAAAAAAAACCATGCAAGTGCGGGGAAATCCATGGTTTTTGTGCCCTGTCACAATGAAAATGGTGCAAGTGCAGGGAAATTTTGGGTCTTTGTGTCCGACCACTATGGAAACCGTGCAAGTGCAGGGAAATTCATGGTTTCCAAGTCTGGTCACGATGAAAATTGTGCAAGTGCAAGGAATCCGGGGTTTCCATGTCACGACATGATTGGAATCATCCAACTGTGGGATATTCAGAGTTTCCATGTGCTACCGCAATAGAAACCATCCAAGTGCGGGGGAATTTGGGCTGTCCGTGTCCAGTATCGATGGAAACCGTCCAATTGAAGGGGAATTATGGGTTTTCATGTCCGACCACAATATGGAAACCACGCAAGTGTGGAAAACCCTTGGCAGTGCATCGTTGCCTTGCCTCGGCCGCAGGGGCATGACCAACGTGCCCCTACTACAATCGGACTATGCCTCTTCACTTAAGGACCATCGATAAATGTGCCTTGATCTACAGTTTGTTAGATATGCAACCGAGTTCTCTAACAATAGGCACACGTCCAACTGTGGCCTTAAAGCATCTCGGTTCTATTTTAATAGCTGGCCAATACTCATCAATACCTAGCTATCCACAACAATGCAAGGAGCAATAGCATCCAACAAGTATAAAGAGACCACAACACACTGTTATGGGTGGATTCCTTAATCTTATTAATATGTAGAGTGTTTCTGAAGATACAACAAGGGGGTGGGTGAAACCTTTTTTCTGTGACTCTTTCATAGAAATAAAAATAAGTCATGAAACGTCTCCCTACTACCCAAAAGACTTGCACAATCCAACCCTCAATGCATCCATGGATATGCCTCCTACAACGCCTCTTCCTCGCTTACCGCAACCTCAATCTATCTCTACTATGCCTCAGACACTTGCCAAGATGTCTAATTCCTTTGTGCAGACATTGTCCAAGTAGTTCATTATGCCCCCAAACCTAGACTTTTCACCTCATAACTCCTTGTCTACCCTTTTCAGGCACTCATCGATTGAAATATTATTGGATGACTTTGTACGATGGAGGTTTCCTCCTTATATATTGGAAAAGGTTCCTTGCAATCCACTCCATGTCCAATGTGAATCCAATGTGCAATCAACCCAATCATACACTGAGTATTTCACACGCCCACAGTCTGCCTAGGGATCCAACTCGACTTGGCGCTCCCAAGTCACACAACACCACGACATTTTTGGCTCGGTGGCTTGGCCTACCCAAGTCATACTCCATCTGGACTACGCCTCACTCAAGGCACACCCATACTCTATCCCGAGCCAATCATGTCAGGTTACACTAAACATGAATTGTTTATGCTTAGACAATTACATGGTTCTATACTTAGTCATTTAAGCCATTAAGAACATGCAATCATCCATACATGAGAAAGAGACATGCATGTGGTTGGGAAACACAAAATTTTCCTGACACCCATGGACCACAATGTATAGAATGTTACAATGAAAGACAGTCACAAGAGGAGAGCCGCAGCTCCATACAAAGACATACAAAATTTGGCCAAGTCACTTCGACGACTTTTTCCTCACTTCACTGTCTCATAAGACCCCCCTACCACAACCTGAGTCTGCCTTATATGTCTGTCACAAGTCTCCTCTCTGTCACATGCACTGCCAACTCATCCAGCGACTCAACTTTGAGACTCATCGTGTGCTCTCCACCGAGATGCCCAACCGAAACACTTGGTTGAATCTATCTTCACTCTTCTCTGCCCAGTTTTTTCTTCCTTGACTCATCCCAACTCATGCCTTACTTATATGTCCTCACTCCATCCCGTGGATCACCACACCATTTGGCATGAGAGTCAAGTCAACTCACCAACTCACCGCATGGGTCCTCCCAAGTCATGACGCGTCCACCAACTCACCCATCGGATGGGTCGTCGCGCCCCAACTCGTCCGCTCGCACATTGCCTTGCCTTGCCTCTTTGTGGCTTGCCTTTCCTTGCATCGCGCCCTGCATTGCCTTGCCTCTTCATGCCTTTCCTTTCCTTGTGACGTGCCCTGCCTTGCGTCCTGATGAATTTCCTTGGCTTGCCTTTCCCATGCCATCTTAAAAAAGTTAAGTTCTCACCATCTTTACACCTTATCTAATGGTTGGCTCATCTTCTTTCCTGGCACTACCTTGCCTTGCCTTTTTCCATGCCCTACCTTGCCTCCTGGCACCTTGCCTTGGCTCTTGGTGCCTTGCTCCGACTTGCCTCCTCGCACCTTGCCTTGCCTTTCCTCTTGGCACCTTTCCTTGTCTTGCCTTGCCTAGGATGTCTTAAAATAGTTGAGTTGTCACCACCTTCACTCCTTATCTGACTATTGACTCGTGCTCTTGCCTAGCACTACCTTGCAATGCATTGCCTCCTCGTGCACCTCTCCTTGCATTGCCTTGCCTAGGCCATCTTAAAAAGGTTGAGTTGTGACCACCTTCACTCCTTATCCAATAATTGGATCGTCTTCTTGCCCAGCACTACCTTGCCTTGCCTTTCCTCTGGGTACTTTTCATTGTGCCTTGCATCCCGACACCTTGCCTTTCCCAGGCCACCCTAAAAAAGTTAAGTTGTGACCAACTTTACTCCTTATCTGGTGGTTGTCTTGTCTTCTTTCCTGGCACTGACTCGTGTGGTTGTTCCCAAATTTTCATGAGGTCTCCTCATTCCAACACACCTTGCCTTGCCTCCTGGCACCTTCCCTTGCCTTGCCTCCTAGCACCTTGCTTTTCCTTTCCTTTTGGCACCATGCCTTGCCTTGCCTCTTGGTTCCTTGCCATGCCTTGCCTCCCTTGCACCTTCCCTTGCCTTGCCTCCTAGAACCTTGCCTTTCCTTGACTCTTGGCACCTGGCCTTCCCTTGCCCTACCTCATGTTTCCTTGCCTTACCTTGCCTCTTGTTGGCTTGCTAGGTCGTATTAAAATATCTACCTCGAAGTCAAAATTGGTTCTTATCCGTCATCCGTCTCATCTTTTTGCCTAGTGCTCCCTTGTGTTGTGTGATCATTTTCATTATGGCTCTTTTTTCATTTCATTGTGGCTCTTTTTTCATTTCATTACAGCTCTTCATGCGTTTGGGCACCCATCTTGCCAACTGGCCTTGTGTTGCATTTGCATGCCCCTCTTGCCAACTCGCCTTGCCTTGCCCATGCTCTTCGTGCATTTCATTACGGCTCTTCCTGCGTTTGGGCACCCATATTGCCAACTCACCTTGCCTTTCCCTTGGTCACCCAACCTTGGCCATGCCGTATTAAAAAATCTACCTCCAAGCCAAAATTGGTTCTTATCCATCCTCCGACTCGTCTTTTTACCTAGTTCTCCCTTGTGTGGTTGTTTTCGTTACGACTCTTCGTGCGCTTCGGTGCCCATATTGCCTACTGGCCTTGCATTGTGTTTGGGAACCCCTCTTGCCAACTTGCCTTGCCTTTCCCTTGGTCGCCCAACCTTGGCCATGCCATATTAAAAAATCTACCTCCAAGCTAAAACTGGTACTTATTTGTCCTCCGGATCGTATTTTTTCCTAGTGCTCCCTTATGTGGTCGTTTTTGTTACGGCTCTTCATGCGTTTGGGTGCCCATCTTGCCAACTTGCCTTGCATTGCATTTGGGTTCCCCTCTTTCCGAGTCGCCTTGCCTTGCCCTTGGTCGCCCAACCTTGGCTAGTCCGTATTAAAATATCTACCTCGAAGCCAAAATTGGTTCTTATCCGTCATCCAACTCGTCTTTTTGCCTAGTGCTCCCTTGTGTGGTCATTTTCGTTACGGCTCTTCGTGAGTTTCGTTACCACTCTTCATGTGTTTGGGAACCCATCTTGCCAATTGGCATTGCGTTGTGTTTGGGTGCTCCTCTTGCCAACTTGCCTTGCCTTGCTGGTGTTGTTCGTACATTTTGTTACAGCTCTTCATGCGTTTGGGCACCCATGTTGCGAGCTCACCTTGCATTGCGTTTGGGTGCCCATGTTGCGAACTCACCTTGCATTGCATTTGGGTGCCCAACCTTGGTGAGGCCGTATTAAAAAATCTACCTCCAAACCAAAATTGGTTCTTATCCATCCTTTGGCTCGAATGTTTTCCTAGTGCTCCCTTGTGTGGTCGTTTTTGTTACAGCTTTTCGTGAATTTCGTTACAGCTCATTGTGCATTTCATTACGGTCGTTCGTGCATTTTGTTATGTCTCTTCGTGCATTTGGGCTCCCATCTTGCTAACTGGCCTTGCATTGCATTTGCGTGCCCCTCTTTCAAACTCATCTTTCCTTGCCCTTTGTTGCCCAACCTTGGCCAGGCTCTTGGTGTGTTTCATTATGGCTCTTCATGCTTTTCGGTGCCCATGTTGCGAACTTTCCTTGCGTTGCATTTGGGTGCCCATCTTGCGAATTCGCCTTGTGTTTCATTCGGGCACCCAACCTTGGAGAGGTTGTATTAAAAAATCTACCTCCAAGACAAAATTGGTTCTTATCCGTCCTCAGGCTCATCTTTTTACCTAGTGCTCTCTTTGTGTGGTCGTTTTCGTTACGTCTCTTCGTGCGTTTCATTATGGCCATTCATGCATTCCATTACGGCTCTTGGTGCCTTTGGAGGCCCATCTTTCCAACTAGCCTTGCATTGCATTTGGGTGCCCCTCTTGCCAACTTGCCTTGTGTTTTCACCCAATTAGTCACTAGGTGAGCAAATCAAGAGTGCTTACATGGCCAGTTGGGCTCTGCTAGGCATGACAGCTGTAAAAGAAAGGTTAGAAAGAGAAACTACAAAGTTATAAACAAGAATTAAACTAAAGCAAATAAGAACTATGAGCATATAAAACAAATGAAAAATAAGTACAAATGGACCAATATCACCAATGTATAAGCTGTTCTATTGATGAAATCCAAAGGCACAATGAAGAAAGGGGACTTGGGTCCCTTCTTTCTCCAATGGAAGGCTCTTGAGGCCCTCACAAGCTTACTCTCCTTACAATGAAAAGATGAAAATGTGGGTGAAAGAACTCCAAGCTTATCCACTCAAGAGAGAGGTGGATAGCTCTTGTGAAATGATGCCTATGTGTTCTTGTCAAAGAATGAGTCCTTAACAATCTTGGCAGCATAACAATGCATAGAATTCCTTGAGAAAGTGATGGTTATTCATGGCTTTTTATAGCCTAGCATTCGGTGATAATGTAACCTCTTTGGAGTGTGAAAAGGGGCTCTTTAGGGCTCAATTAGGTCTTTGACCAGACCACCATGTAGATTGAGCTCGGATTTGGTGTCAAATTGACTTGGGATCTGATCCATTAGTGGTTGGGAGGCCGACCAATTTCAATAAATGCCTCATTTAGCAGGTGCACAGGTTTTTCGCCCAACAACGGCGCATCGTGCGCGCATGCACTCATTGTACATTGTTGTTCCGTGCATATGCGTGCACACCCAGATTCTGTAAAGCGCCCTTCAATTTTTTGGTCACTTGGTATAGTTTTTGACCCTTTTGCAATGCTGTGGAATTAATCCTATGCCATGAATGACTTCAGTCCTGTTTTGATGATGCGGAGTTCTTGTCGCCATGTGCAGATGAAATTTCAGTGA
>JZKD02S1890125.1:9341-25811 GCA_000966675.3 Picea glauca
AATCCTACCATATGTGTGGATGATGATATCCAATTAGATGGGCTTGTGGAGCTATCTACAGTTACAAACCTAGTAGGTGAGCCATAAATTCAGAGGATGAACTATCTAGAGGATGCAGAACTTGGCAATTCTATTCTTCCATATTTACCAGCCCAAGATCAAACCTTGCAACTAGTATCTCCTTGACCAATCTTGAAACCCTAAGGAAGGATTGAGAGTGATCATCCCCTTCCCTTGTTTTATCCATCTTAACTCATTGAAGAATTCAAGGTTTTCCTTAATGGTTAGGAGTGGCTATTCCCTTAAGGTTTTTCTTGGCTAGGGTTTAGTTCTAGGGGTTAGAAGTGGCTATCCCCCTAGGGTTTAAAACATAGTTGTCTTGATCTTGTGCTAGTAGCTCTTGAAGGGATAGGACGACACCTAGTGTTTATGAGGGGATAAACTCTAGGGTTTTCTTTCCTAGGAGGTTGACCTAGGATTATGAGGTGATAATCCTATGATAGAATTTCAAGTCTTATTTTTCCCTCGATCTCCATTGAAGTGCTACATTAAATCCATATGCCCAATGAAAAGACATTGATCTTGAGACCTCCAAGTACTTTCTTCAATAGTCTAAAGCTACCCAAACACATTTTTCTCGGACATCACTCTCCACATTGAGATTCCTTGCCCTAAGTCCTCACAATATTAATTGAGGGAAACACCCTTTAGTCGGAGGAAAGCTAGCTTGAAGTGAAAGAGGGTTGGTGAGGTGACAAGGGCCTTCCCTCTAAGTTACGCATGATTGCACTTGAGATTTCGAACTTTAGCTCAACAATTGTGAGTTCGTGTGATAATACACCCGAGACATATCCTAGTGATCCTAAACCTCATTAGACAAGACCCCCTTTACCATTGGAAGTTACTCCTCATCCTCAACCAACCTTGCTTAAGACCGATGATATAGATTTAAATATTGATATGGCTAGTATCTTAGCAAAGGTTAATGTACGTGTCCCTCTCATTATTGATATTGTATTTTTTTTTTAAATACCACAACACAGTCACTATTGCGATGTCTTGGAATGTTGCTCCCATAGAAACCACGTCAGAGATAATACCTCTTAACATCTCTCTTGCCACCTCCAAGACGTCTCTCTTACCACCTCCAAGACGTCGGTCTTTCCACCTCCAAGAGTGTCACTCCCATAGCAACCACCTCGGAGCTGATACCTCTTAACGTCGCTCTTGCCACCTCCAAGACGTCTCTCTTGCCACCTCCAAGCCGTCTCTCTTGCCACCTCTAAGACGTCACTCTTGCCACATCCAAGACGTCTCTCTTGCCACGTCCAAGACGTCTCTCTTGCCACATCCAAGACGTCGGTCTTGCCACGTCCCAACCATCGGTCTTGCCACGTCCTAGACGTCGGTCTTGCCACGTCCAAGACGTCGGTCTTGCCACCTCCAAGACGTCGGTCTTGCCACGTCCCAAACATTGGTCTTGCCACGTCCAAGACGTCGATCTTGCCACCTCCAAGACGTCGGTCTTACGACGGCTATATGGGGTTTCGATAGTCAAATCCTAGATGACACGTGTTCGCATGAAACGTCGCAATAAAGACAAAATATATGTCGTCGAAAAAGCGACGTCATGTGAAACGATGTTTGAGGGGGTCCGTTGTTTGTCATTCTCCCGACAATATAAAGTGGCAATTGCGTCGAACGCGTCGTCGGAATTTGACCCAAATGTACTAGTGTGGGTGTCTATGCTCAGCTTTAGTCCCTGACATTCCATGCATCTAGCAATGTAATCAACAACATTCTTCTCCATCTCAGACCAAAAGAATTGGATTCTTGCTACTACAACTGTTTTCTGGTAACCAGGATGTCTGACATATGGATCATTATGCATTCCCTTTAATACCAAATTCCTAAGTTCTTCAGAACTAGGAACATAAATTATATTTTTATGCATAAGAAAGTCATCCTATTTAATCACATACCCTTTGAATTTTTGTTGTACATTATCTTGTCGTAAACTCTATTTTACCTATAGGTAATGCTGGTTTGTAATAACAACATTTAAAATTCTACTTTTAAAATTTTACTGATGCATACTAATGGTTGTAGCATGCATGATATGTACTCTTCTACTGAGTGCATCAACAATTTTTTTTTTCCTTTGATATCCTTGATGTCAAAATCGTATTCACTTAAAAATTTCAGCCATCTTGTTTTCCTGAAATTTAAAGTTGGTTGCTCAAAAATATATTTCAAACCACTATGTTATGTCCTTAGTTCAAATCTCTTTCCCATGAGATAATGCCTCCACATATTCAATGCATGAACTATGACAACAAGCTCTGAATCATGTGTGGCATAATTTCTCTCATGTTCTTTAAGCTTTCTAGACTCTTAACTAATGACATGCCCATTTTGAGTGAGGAATCCACCAAGTCCTTCCTTGCATGCATTTGTACATACTACATAATTCTCATTTGGGTTAGCAATATTTAAAATGGGTTTACTATTAAGTAATTCTTTCAACAAATTAAAATTCACTTCACACGTTGTTGTCCATTCAAACTTAATTCCCTTCTTTTCCAAAGAAGTGATGGGATGAAAACTCTTAGAGAATCATGTTATAAATATCTTGTAGTATCCGACTAATCCCATGAAAGATTTGATTTCTGAAACATTCATGGGTTTTGGTCATCCTCTAATGGCTTAAATCTTCTCTGGATCCACTACTATGTCTTGTTTTGAAATAATATGCTCCAAATAATGGATCTATTCTTGGTAAAAAGAACACTTGTTAAGATTGGCATAAAGCTGATGTTCTCTCAACACTTGCAATACCAACCTCAAGTGGTGTTCATGTTCTTCTTCTGATTTAGAATAGATAAATATGTCATTTGGAAACACAATGACAAACTTATCCAACTAATTTCTAAATATGTCATTCATTAAGAACATAAAGACAACCAGTGCAATAGTCAGTCCAAAAGGAACCGTTACAAATTTATAATGTCCATACCTGGTTCTTAAGGTTGTCTTACTGATGTCTTCTTCTTTGATTCTTACCTGGTGGTATCTGGATCTCAAGTTCGTCTTTGAAAATATATTTTCTCCTCTTAGTTGATCAAAGAGGTCATCGATTTTGGGTATAGGGTATTTTTTCTTTACAGTGGCTTTATTCAGTTGTCTTTATAAAGTCAATGCACAACCTCAATGTTCCATTCCTTCCTTTTGACAAAGAGTAGTGGTGCTCCCCAAGGTGAAACACTTTGATGTATGTATCCTTTCTTCAATAATTCTTCTAGTTGTATTTGTAATTCTTTTAATTATGATGTACTCATTCTATAAGGTGTTTTTGGTATTGGGGTTGATCCTGGTACTAAATCAATAGAGAAATATATTTCTCTCTTTGGTGGCAATCCTGCTATTTCTTGGAAAACATCTTCAAACTCTTGCAATACTAAAAAAATATTCAAGACTTGACTCTTTTGTCTTTTCAAGTTCCTCCACATGAGTTGCATACAATTGACATCCTTTCCTAAAACATATCTTCAGTTGTAAGGATGAAATATCCCTTATAGAAATGGGTCTTGGAATTCTTTTCACAGTGCTTTGTTTTTCTTCTTCATCAAGACATGTAAAAGTTTTGTTATGACAATCCAAGACAACATGGTGTTTTTCCAACCAATCCATTCCAATTAAGATATCATAAGATCCTAACAGTATGATATTCATATCAACATTACTACTCACTCCATTTCGATTTATTGGAAAACTTATAACAACCGCATTGATATTTCTTTTGGTTCCAGTGGCTAGTTGAACCAAACTTGACTCCTCAAACTTATTTTTCTCCAAATGTAATATATCCACTATTTTAGGATCAATGTAACAATGGATTGCTCATGAATCAATTAAAATAGAAACAAGTTGACTAATGATCTTACCTTTCACCTCAATCATATTGGATTGGTACTCTACTTTTTGATCTTCTAAGGTTGACTATATTCTTCCCATGTCCTCTACTGTGGTAGCCTCTTGGATGTTGTGCATGGTATTCATTTTGTCTTCTCTGTGAGGACAATCCTTGTACGTATGAAATTCTTTGCATCCCCAACATTTGATTGGTGGTATTCCCCTTTTTCCCAAGGAGTCTTCTCTCTTGGATTCATTCTTAGCAGACTGATCTTGTTGATTGTTATTTGGACTATTTCTATTGAAGGGGGGTTTGAATCCCTTTCTCCTCTGATCAAATTTCTCTTTCTTCTTATCCTTCCAATATTTCTGCAAGGATTTTCTCACCTTTCCTTGCTCATACATGTACTTAGCCTTCTTAATGGTATCTATCAAATTCCTAGGCTCATCATACTGAATCTTTTCCTTGTAAAATGATGACAAACCACTCAAAAACCTTTGTATCTTCACTTTTTCATCCTTGATAAACCCCACATACTTGAACAATATCAAGAACTTATTTTCATATGCTACCATGGCCATGCTTCCCAAACTGAGTTCAAAGAACTCTTACATTTTATTTTCATAGAAGTGTTTTGAAATGTACTCCTGAAAATATCTCTTGAACTGCTTCCAAGTTATCCTATTCTCATTTATGTGCTCCACTTGTCTCAACTGATCCTACCACATAACAGTTTTTCCATGCAAATGGTAGGTGGCAATTTTGGCTTCTAAGTTAGACGAGTAGTTGTGCAATTGAAAATATTTCCTGATTCCAAGTAATCAGGATTCAACATCATCTTCCCTTTCTATTTCACCATCAAAGGATGGTGGCTTAAGCTTTCTCAACTCTCCTTGCAAACTATCCTCCTTGACTGCTTATGGAGTCTTCAGATGCATAAAATTTCCTTGTTGAGTAAGGAGGTGAGTGTTGTATATGATTCATACTAGCACTTCTTGAATAACTATCTCTTATGTAGTTATCTCTTATTTCATGATGTTCGTCTTCTTCCTTATGTCTTGAGTCTGTTGCCTTCTTTGCTTTCATATGCAACTGATTTAAACTTTGCATCACTTGAGAATTTATTTAGTTTTTTTCTCTCATCAACCTCTCATTGTCTTCTTTACAACTCTACACTTCTATTTTCAGGATTCTCACAGTCTCTATTAATGTTTTGCATTCCCCTCTACTCATGTGCCCATTGGAATATGTCTCTGCATTACCAACACTAATGTTTTGACCTTTGGCTTCTCTTTCATCATTGAAGTCTCTCTCTCCTTCCTCCATTTATTGAATATGAATTTTTATTTTGAATTGATAGGTTTATACCCTTAATTTTGCAAAATGTGCAAGCAACCGTTTTTGTTAGAATTATGCATATTATAAAAAAATGTCAATAAATGCTACAAACCATTTTTCTACTCAACTCATGAAGAATTATATCTTAGTTCTCCAAATTTTAATAATTCTAAGTTATTATCCTCTAAATCATCTTTCCAAGGGCTACTCATGTGCCTCAATCTGATCTATGAGTTGAAAGTTATGACTTCTTGAAAAAACCACTTTCACCACATTTGTGTATTTTTTCCACAGGTAAATTTTTATTAAAAAACCAACTTCTATCATCTGCAGAGGAAAATATGTCAGGAAATAGATAAAATTTTGGTATGAGACATAGAAAAAAATAATGACAATGAATTCATAACAACTCTCATATTTTCAATTTGATGCTCCAATAAAAACCTGCAACAATACATAAATGATAACTTCGTCCTTTTTCACCCATTTTTCCAGACTTTGAATTTTTGGCAAAACCGACTATCTCTCAATCTGTGCACTTCTGGAAAAGTTTCACTACACCAAATTTGTTTTTTCTTAATGAGTACATAAAATGTTGAGTAAATAAAATTTTCCAATTTTGTGACATGGGGTCACTTTTTCTCCTCCGAAAAATCCCAAAAATCTTAAAAAAGTGGCCCGCAATAGTGGATTTTGGCCTATTTCAGCATCATCATTCTAATCCCCTTAAAATTTATTCAGTTCCAACACAGTTACCAACTTAACAAGGACTCTGCAGAGTTCTCGTTTTTTGGGGGGTCACATGTTTTACCTCGTTTTGAAAAGTTGTGCTATTGGTAGAACCCTCCCCCTCCCCCTTTTAAGTTGTTTTTAGATATTTAAATCCTCTTGTCCATAATGTATCCACATTTTTTTTTAAATGCTTATTTTTTCATCTATTTCCAAATTGTTTTATTTTTTTTTCAATGGTGTTTTTTTCATTTATTTTCAGTTTTTTCTTTTTTTTCAATGGTGTTTTTAATCATTTTTCATATAATTGTGTCTCCTTAATTAATTTATGGTTCCATACTTTTTAATAAAGTGGAAAATATCATTTTTAATACATTTTTACCTCTACTTCAATACATAGAAAATAATTGTAATTAAATAACACTATTTTTAAATATTTAGCAAAAAAATATGATATTTTTTTTATAAATTAAAAACTAAGAAAAAGAAAAGAATTGAAATTAAAAAAAAAAATTATATAAAAAAATTAAAAAACTAAAAAGGCTAATTTGCAGGCTTTTGGTACTCGTGCATGTCTTCTGTTGGAGGGTAGAGTAAGGATGTGACCTCTCTGGTGAAGCTATTACACTGCTATGGCCCTTATAGTGATCGGGTGGTGTTCTAGAAGCCATTGGCTAACTATGGTTTCTTAAGTGATGATGATTCGATTATTGGAGGGGACCTAAACCTAAATTTGTCTTCTTGGGAGGTATGGGGGAAGAAAGCTAAAATTGATCCATTGGCAGGGTTTTTCTCTTAGTTGTTTACTAGAGCAGGTATGGTGGTTGTTCTTCCCTGTCAACTCAAACCTACTTGGAGGAATAGGAGTTTGGGTTCTGAAGGTATTTCTAAATGTTTGGATAGATTTCTAGTGGCAGAAAATATCCTGGAAGGAGTTTGCAGGTTTAAATCTTGGGTTCTCAATGCTAATTTTACAGATCACAATCCTGTGTGTTTACAAATTGTTGGCAATGTCAACAAACATAAAACACCTTTCAAGTTCAATCATGCTTGACTATTGGAACCAGATTTTAATTTGCTTGTGAGGTCTAAATGGAGGGATATTGAGGACTGTCAGGAACCTTCAACAATGAACTCCCTTGTTGCCAAATTAAAAGGTTTAAGAGAAGTTGTTATAAAACAGAAGAAACAAAAAAAAATTGAAGTTAAAGGTTGAATTATGTGATTTGGAACATAAAATTGAGGACATTTATTTCAGTTGTCCTTCCCAATTTTTTTCCAAAGAAGACAAAGATGTTATCCTTAGGCTTGGTGCCTCAAAAATAGGGCCATATGGTTATAGAGCGGTGACAAAAATACCAATTTTTTTCACAAATTAGTTGAACAATGCAGGGTTATAAGGACAATTTTGGAAATAAATAATTCAGAAGGAGAGAACAAAACCTCTCAAGCAGATATAGAGGAAGTTGCTTTAAATTTCTTCCAAAATCTCTATAAGGTTGAGGAGAAAGAAGACATTTGAGCACAACTGCAAGTGGTAAAGGAGGTACCAAGGTTCTTTTCAGACAAGTAAAGCGAGGATCTAGGGAGGCATGTCACGCTATAGGAAGTGGAGAAAGTGGTGGTATAGATGGCCAGGGACAAAAGTCTCGGGCCTGAAGGATTGACAAAGGAACTTTTCCACCATTTTGTTGACATTATGTGTTGAGATCTCCTTCTATTGGTAGAATAATCCAGGATATCAGGTATGGTAAGTGGAGATTTGAATGCTACATGTGTGGCTTTAATCCCTAAGGATTCAATCCTGGTGTCTTTCAAGGAATTTCGACCAATTGCTTTGTGTAATTTTTCTTATAAAGTAATATCAAAGATTATTTCAAACAAGTTGAAGGATAAATTGGCCTTATGCATTTCAGGAGAACAATTTGGTTTTTTAAAAGACAAAATAATGTTTGATGTTGTAGGATTATCCTAGGAGTGCATGCATTCAATTAAGTCAAAAAAGATGAAATCACTTTTTTTGAAATTAGTTTTGAAAAAATCCTATGACAAAGTTAGTTGGTCTTATCTGAGATTGGTGTTGATTCAAATCGGGCTTAAATGGGAAGTGGCATAGTGGATTGTGGGATGTGTCACCAGTGAAAATCATGTTGTGTTGGTTAATGGTTTCCCAACATGTTTTTTTAAAGGCCATAGGGGTTTGAGGAAAGAATGTCCTCTTTCTCCATTGTCGTTTCTTCTTGAGGAGGGCTCAGGAAGCTGGTCGCTTTTATGGTATAAAAATCACAAAAGGAATTTCAATTACTCATCTATTTTTTGTAGATGATGTGGTGATTATGGGAAAGGGTTCCTTAGGGGATTGGATTAAGTTGAAACAACTCTTATCCTTGTTTTGTTTTGCCTCGGAAATGGAAGTAAAGTACAAAAATTCTTGTTTTCTGTGCAATTGTATTGAAGAGGAATCACTAAAGGAAATTGTTGTGTTATTTTATATACAGTCTATAGACTTGGATCAGGGTATGACATATCTTGGTTTTTTTTTGAAACCAAATGATTATAGAGCTTCATATTGGTTATGGCTTTTGCAAAAAATTGAGAAGCAAATTGGGAATTAGATCTCTCGTTGGCTCTCATTGGGAGGAAGGTTGGTCCTATTAAAATCAATTCTACAAAACATTCTGGTTTATTGGTTGAGCCAGGTAAAAGTGTCATAGAAAATCCTTCATAAAATTATGCAAGTTATGTTTCATTTTCTATGGTTAGGAACTAAGGAAAAGAAAATTGGGAGCAAATCTCTCGGCCTAAAGAACTGGGGGGTTGGGGAGTTAGAAACATATTCTGGTTTGCTCGAGCTTTAGCATTGAAAAGTCTTTGGCGAGTCCTGTTTGGATGTGGACTCTGGAGCAGGGTGACAAAAATTAAGTATTTAAAAGGGTTGGATGTGGTATTTTGGTTAAGAACTCCAAAACCTAAATACATATCAGCCTCAGCTGTATCGAGGTGATTTATGGGAGTTTTACCCTTGTTAAAACTTTGGCTCATTTGGAATGTTGGGAATGGGACCAAAATTCTTATAGGACAGGATCCTTTTGTGGGAGAAGGAGATTTTTATAAGCTTTTTGAAAAACTAATCTGTCATTTAAAGAGTTTCAACATTTTCTCCTTAGCACACATTAATAGTGCTTCTGACTTGAATACATCAGGTACACTTGACCGACTCTCTTTTGAAGATCTTGGTTTGTCTGACAGTCTTGTAGATGACTGGAACAAATATATTTTGGGACTTCATAGCAATGGAATAAGGCTCAGAGAGGGAGAGGACAATATATGTTGGTCCCAGAACCACGTTACAGGAAAGGTGACAACAAAATCAACATATGAAGCAAGTGTTGGAAAAAATTTGACGGTTGATAAGGAATGGTGGTACTCTTCTCTTTGGAGGATAAAAATTCTAAGCAAATTAATCATTTTCGTTTGACTTTGTTTGATGAGAAAATTATCATTGGAGAAAACTTCAGGCTGCATGGGGGGACAGAACCTTTGGTGTGCATACTCTGTTTGGAAAATGAGGAAACAACAAAACACTTGTTTGTTAATTGTAGGATTACAACTCTTATTTGGAATGAGGTGTGTTCACAGCTAACGGTTTATGGTAATTGGAATTTTCCCACATTAAAAGACAATTTGCACTCCTGGTTTTTAACAAAGCCATTGTTCAGGGAGATTCCTTTCTATGTGTTATGGGGAATTTGGAAGTACAAAAATAAAACTATCCCATAAATGATTTGGGTCTTTTCTCTTGGATTGATGTTGTTTTTAAGGAATTGCCAGGTCCCATGTTGGATGAGAATTTCAGTTTTATGTTAAGCCCTGTATATTTTGATAATAGGCCTTTAGGATTTTTTGATGGTGCAGAAGTGCATAAAGTTTGTGGAGCTGGCATGCTCCTGAAATTGAGTGTTTCTCATCACTTTAAGTTGAAGATGGTTGTAAGTTTTGGGACAAATACGAGAGCAGAGCTTTTAGCTCTTTGGGGTCTTTTAAAATTTGTTCTTTCTAGAGGTATAACTGAGATGACGGTGGTTGGTGATTCCAAAGTTGTTTTGGATTACTTTTCCAGTAAATCCCAATTGAATGTAATGATTTTGGAAGCCTGGAAAAATATGATTTTGGATCTCAAGCAGGAACTCAGTTGGGTTAATAGCTTCGACATCCACAGGCAGTTCAATGAAATTGTAGATCGATTGTCAAAGCAAGCACTTGGAGATAAGATTGGATGGTTACGTTTTGAGGAGTTCTTGGGGGACTTTGTCATTTTTTCAAGCTCAATTCTCTTTTTTTGAATTTTCTTTGAAATTTAGGGGAGTTGTTTTTCATTTTGTCCTCATGCAAGACATTGAACAGTTTTGTATAATGCCCTTTAGGGTGGTTGACAGGTTTTTGGATATCAAGTTTTTATAAGGTTTAAGGCTAGTTTACGATGACTCTATTGCTTTTTGGATGGTTAATAGAAATTATCACATAGTCATCTTCTTATGATTGTCTATATATATGTCTTTAATTCAATTAAATAACAATGAATTGTTTTTTCCCTATGGAAAAAAAATATTATATATTTATATTATATAGTTATATTATATATAACTATATAATATATATAGTTATATTAATACAACTATATAGTTATATATAATATAACTATATAAAGTTTTTAATTTCTTTTTAATGAAATTATGTATTTTTTTTAATATTTTTTAATATAAAGTTTTAGTTTAGGGTGTTTTAATATTTTTTGAATGTTTTTTTATTTTAATTTAAATATATTTTTTAAATATATATATTTTTATTTTGGTTTATTTTTTAGTATTTTTTTAGTTTTTTTCTTTTTTTTTTAACGTTTCAAAGGATTTATTATTATTTTTTTATAGTTTTTTTTTTCCTTAACATTTCAAGGGATTTATTAATTTTTTTTATTTCTTTATAGTTTTTTTTTTTCATTTTTGTTAATGTTTTTTTTTTAATTAATTTGGTTTTTAATATATTTTTTTAAGTGAGTTTTTTTCTTCGTTAAAAAAAAAATTGTGAAGATTTTCTCCTTTCTTTTTATTTATTTTTTAATGTAAATTAAAAAACAAAACTTAGTAAATAAATTTTCAAGTGACCGTTTAGGATCTAGTTTTGGGTTTTTTATTTGCATAGGGATTTATTGTCAAGGTCACAGTTTCAATTAGGTCGTAATTAGCTATAATTTTGACGTTTGGAATAAATATTTTGCTTTAGGTAGTGTCACTTATTTATTTAGGTATTGATTTTAAGGTTTTTTTGAACAACTATTTAAGGCCATGCTTGAAAAAAATTGTAATTTTGACCTGGTTAGAAAACAAATGGTGTTTAGTAGCACCATTTTTTGATTTGGGGGTTGATTTTAAGATTTTTCTGAGAAACTATTGGATTTTTGAAGGCCATGCTTGAAAAAATTGTAATTTTGACCCGATTAGAAAAAATGGTGCTACCAATAGCACCTCTTTTTTATTTTGGGATTGATTTTCATGTTTTTTATGCAAAAATATGGGTTTTAAGGGCTAGAGTTCTCGTTAATTCGGTAACTGTGTTTTCCTTCTTGGTTTAATTTGGGTATGCTTTCTGGACTCTCTCCAAGAGTTTCAAATATATCTGGGTCTCTGCCAATGATCTGGACCCAAATCTTTAAAAACCACTATTTTACAGTTTCTGACAAATTCAAGCAGAAATGGACAATGACCCTCTCTGACAGCTTTGTAGATCACCTTTCTGTGGACAAAACCCATAAGTTTTGTATCCATCCGACTTAATTTCCTCTAGTTATGGCCAAAATAAGAAAATGGCTCCAGACTTAGAATTTTTTTTTTACACTAATGGACAGTCTTACCTATGTGCAATTTGCACCGTCTATCTCAAATCGGAAACAATCTAAACCGTTGATCTTCTTGGTCTTGCCCAGCTGTGGCTAGACCTTAGCAAGCCTATCGAAACTCTTCTTCGAAACCTTCTCATCGGAAAGCTCAAATTATCGAGCACGCGGATCCCTTTGAAGTTCGTGGTCCGAAACACTATTGGACCCTTCTTGTCAGAATACCCCCCATCAAAAATAAGGATTTTCCTTGCTTATTTTCGTTTCTGAACTCCAAACTCCGATGGCCTATCGGGCTCGCTTGGTCAGATCTTTCCATCGGAAACCTTCTCGAATGAATCTTCCGACAACCTCCTTCTGAAGACTTGCACTCGACTGCTACGTGGCACTAGTGTATTCGTCTGCATGTCCTTTGACATCGCACATTGACGTGATATTCTCCTTCACCCTTGGCTCTTCCAAGGAAACATGCTTGTCCAATAAATCAGACGATCAATAATCATGTCTATCAACGACCACGATCATCTCGAGCTCCAAAACTACACATTGATTACCTTGGTTGCACTGATTTAATCGAAAACTCTTTAAAATGAGATTTTCCAAAAAAATTTTTCTGAAAGAACATTTCTGGGAGATATAACGATTGAGAATGACCCCGATTGATCCTACGACTCTCATTCTTTTGGGCTTCTACCATTGGGTTTCTCTTCTCCGGGCCTCAATTTCATGCCCGACTCCAAGTCTTTCTGAAACCTTCTTTCTGAAGGCCTTTAAGGAATGCCTTGCTTCGGTCTTCTGTGATTGAATCTTGACCGTGGATCCTCACGGTCGAATTAATCTGGGTCGTCGATCCACAAAACTTCACAACCACCATGAACACATAGGAATTCAAATTCCAAGGCCAAATTCGACTCTGCAACTTACAGATCGATGCCATTTCACTTTTGTTCCCCATTCTTCTGGAATTCGTCACGAGACGAACTATGCAACAACAAATCTGCTCAATTCGTGTTGGCTCCTAGCCCATACAAGCTCTGTGTTGAACCTTGAGCTCTAATACCAATCTGTAATGTACCCAACCATCCACGAGTTGGGCACGCTACTTCAAAACGCCCTTCAAAACATATTTTGAATTTTGAGAACATTTAATTAATAAATAAGCATGAAAGACTCACATGCAATAATCAATATTCATGTTACATCATAAAATAAATAAACAATATGTCATGCACAACAATAACCAGCAAACATGCATATTATACATATGAATCTCAATGTTACTATTTAATACACAACGGAAATAAACATACAAGCGTAGAAACACATGACATAAAGCACTTACTTTAATAAAACCAATCATCAACTAGTTGCAGACCAAGGACGTTCCACCCAACCATAGACGTCGTTGTTTCAAATCTCAACAGTGGGTCACCCTCGAGCCAGGGCTATGAATGCACAAGAATGGGTTCTTGGATGATACTCAACTTCTCAAACTAGTTAGCACTCAAGCTCTCACATGTTTCTCAACACATCAATCCAAAGTACACCAAATCTCTTCTCTCCAACCTGCACCACCCAAAGACAGTGAACCCCCCTTCACTGCCACGCGATCTCTCGTGTTGTCCAATTCTTTCCAAGGCTCCAGTACATCTGGTCAAGAATCTCAATGTTGAAACTGTCAAGATCCGCAACTGTGAATGAAATTTAGTACATGTCAATGCATATTAGGGATACATACATCAATTCATGGTTGGAATACATCAACAATTACTACAGCCAAAAAAACAAAGACTCATTTCTCAACAATTCATTTTTCTCTCCCTAGTCAGATCAAGAATAAATGAGGAATAATGGAATGAGCAAAAGTGAATGAAGAGTGACAAGAGTGACAATGAATGAGAAACCCCCAAACAATCCACAAAAAGTGTTTTTATATTTACTTGAAAATCAAGAACCACATGGTCTTTCCCCAAGAAGTTCATGAAACTATTATTCTCAAATAAAACCAAAATGAGTAATAAATATAAAATAAATGCTTAGGCCCTTTAGCCCCCTCTCTCATGGAATCATAGCCCCCTATAATGCTTTTCCTTATTCGTCTTGCAGCCAGTGATGTATTTTATTAATATAATGATCAAGTAGTACATTTCCTAGGCACTTCGACTCCTTTTTAATTATTTAGGCACTCTGGCCTTTCATCAAATAAACAAAATACATTATTAATATGGGGATTCAAAACCGGGGTATTACACATGGAAAAATGGTACTCCGGAGAGAAGGTAGACGAAAAATCTCCTCACCTCATTTAGTAAAATCTTTTGGGGACCAAAAGCCTCCCAAAATGGAGAGGTATGATCTGACTTGAATCATTATATAATTTGCCATCTATCTTAGTACTTTTTGGATGGAAAAAATGGAGGAATTGGCTTGTAGGGCCTATTTTAGTGGTAGGTCCTAGTTTGAAGATTTGGGGTTTGGAATATTCCAGAGTAATTTTGAGGCATCAAATGGCATTTTTTGGAGTCAAAACTTTATAATCATAGCTCTCAACCCCTCGATGTTGTTTTACACATCGAGACATTTCCAACGATGCAAAAATTACCTCAATCGAAGCTCGTATGTGGAAGTTATGCCTCCCACAAGTTGACTTACCTTGTTGACCACCATTGTACTGAGTGGATGCCACATCAATCTTCGTTACTCACACATGTGGGGCTAGTCACCTTTCAAGAAGATTCTAGAAGGTCCAAAGACCTGACTAACTAAGGGTTGAAGATGGAAAAACCCTAACCCCAGACGACTATCAGGCTATGTTAAATACTAGGCCACTGGGAGGAGAAGGGGTTCCATTATTTAGCATTGTACTTGTTCCATAGTTCAGTAGAACATCTAAGAACGGAATTTTGAGAGCATAACTGAGGAGGTAGGAGATTTTGTAGTAGCCATTTACACCATAGTGTCAACGACAACTCCATAGTAAGAATCCATTTTTTTGTACTTGCATTTCATAATTGAAGAAAAGAGAGTAGAGCATAGACCTCACCTTCTAGTTGGGTTTTCTCCCATATCAAGTTTCTCGAGATACATCTTATGTTCATTTTCTTATTCTTTCTTTTTTGTATTTCAATTATTTTAATAAATTTGAGCAAGCTAGTGTTAACAAATTTGAGATCTAAGGAAATAAACATGCATAATAAAAGATTTCAGTATAATATAAGATATGTTGTGACGAGTTGTTCTAGTTTAATATCCATGACATTTTACAGATCAGGACATGACATGCTTAGTTGGTGTTTCCGATGGAACTATTGCATTGTGACCCTTAGGCACCCTAGATGACCCTCCATGATATTTAATCTAAGCAAATGGCATAGATCCCTAGTCGCAATAGGCAATGAGCTCCTCAACTCTCTTCATCCTCCAACTTGTTTACTATTCTTTGTGCCCTATTAGTTTCATATTTCATATTAGTTTTGAAGTTCCATATTTTTTTTAATGAGTTTCTTGCAATTTTAAAATTAGAATTCAAGTTAAGCTCATAACACACTCCCCTTGAAATGACTTTGTTGTGCTTTATTAGATGCATGTATCATGTTCTAACCAACCACCAATTGCTTATAAGGTCTAATGGCTTATCTCTAGTTCCTAGATAATTTTGCCATTGCTTTGTCACCCATTTGGTGGTTAGATTTTAAAATATTATATCTCTTGTTATTTGAAGAAGAGCTAAACACTTTAAAGGCATTGAAAATGCAACATTCTTATTATCTATATGGGAGTTGAAAATGTAACATTTTGTATTATCAATAAAATATAATTAACTCCTTGAAAACAAAAGGGAGGGTTCGGGATGTATCATGGTTGCTTTTCAGCCTCACAATCACCAATTATAAAGTATCAAATATTGAACTACTTGAACCATAAAGCATTCTTAGACAATATATAATATAAGCCATCAATATCTACCTTGTTCTTATAATCAATTCAAGCAAGGGGATAAAGTTGAGAGATGAGGGGAGGAAAGTATTAATGTGGAATGAAATCATGGTATACACGGCTGATAAAGTAAGTTGAGAGATGAGAGGGAGAAAAGTATTAATGTGAAATGAAATCATCATGGTATACACTGCTATAGTAGAATAGCTTTTAATTATAGACATTACATAGATAATAACCATAACCAAAAGTTGGAGAGGGTTCACAAGGCGTGACACTAAACCCACCGATAATATTAATACCAAAGCAAGGGAGATATCATAATTGTATGGCTGTAAGAAATGCAAGTTGATATGATACATCTTTATGCTGGTGATTCACCTCTGGTCATTTTTGCTGTTTCCTATAATTTTTCAAATGAGGAGGAAGTTCTTAACTCATCGGCATTTAACTTTAGATAACAATACACGCTTCCCACTCTACTCCTACACTATCATAAAACATTGTAGTGGTGCCGAGGGCATATCTTTGCTCATATTATCGTTTGAAAAGAACCGCATAGGCAGCAATCCCTATGTGACAATGCAGTTGGACAAGATTAGACTTCGGTTTTTCGTCTGGGAATTGTTATAAGCAGCAATTTCACAAATTGAGCTCGGGAACC
>JZKD02S1890125.1:28088-48562 GCA_000966675.3 Picea glauca
CCTTCTTTTGGTTCTTTTCACTTCCGGATGTTTTAAGTTAATCAAAAGAATGATATCTTGAATCCTCTCTAAGTGGTAGTGACTTCATAAAAAATTTATGTTAAATTTTTTATGATGTTAAATGGGGGTAAACTATCAACTTTGATTACTAGGAGAGATTCGAACCAATAACTTCTAAAGCTTTAAAAAACATTACTTTTATATAAAAAAAAATTATTATTAAATATATTAAATTGATTATTAATTTACAAATAAATAATGAAAGTAACGATGATTTATGGATATCCCCTATACAAAGAATTAGAAAATATATTTGTTGTGTAAGTTTGGAGATTGATCATCATCATTCGCATACTAACATTATTATGTAAAAGGAAAATTTGAGGGGCTTAAATTTGATACATTTTAATTTTAATTTTTCTTTTTCTTTTTCTAGATTTTAAGTTTTATTTTTTTTCAAAAACATTTTATTCCCTTTTTATAAAATAATTTTTTTTATTGAAAAAATTAAAATAGTCAAAATTATTTTAAAATAATATAAAATCCTTATAAATTTGAATATTTTTACTAAAATATTATCAAATATTTATAGTTTCCATTTCATTTGAAGGGTTAGTAAGATTTGTCAAAGTAAGCTATTATTGATGATGACAATGATGATTATTATCATCCATTGACATCAACTTCGATGTATTAGACCTTAAGAAAATTGATGAAAAATTAGTTGATTTGTTTCGACATTTTATTTCTATCATCAAAAAGAAAAGATTTGGGAGAAACTTTCCTAGCTCTCTTTGGTTATCATGAGTTAACAAGTTATGAAGATTAGTGGTGTTACAAATATTGTGAAATTGAAACACAATGTGTGCATGAGCGGGTCATTCTAAGAGACTTTTTTAGCCTCCACATTCTTAATATCATAAACATTTTAGCCTCCACATTCTTAATATCATAAACAAGTCATTCCAAGAGAAAGTGTTTTCATTCTCCACTTTCTTAATATAAAAAAGATACATATTCTTTCTTCCTAGAGTGTCTTAGTTACTGTCCAACTCCTAGTTTTATTATGCAACTCATGAGGGTTTGTTCTTATTTAACAATGATAGTTTTTTTCTTTAAAGTAGCTATAGTATAAACATATTTTTGATCTTCTAACTTGGAGTTAATAATCTCTTTATATTTCGTTAACTTTCTCGTATTCTATATTTCTTCTTTATAGTTCGTTAACTTTCTCGTATTCTATATAAGTTGGATTCAATATATTGATAAGTATGCATACATGAATACTTTTGGACCGATACCAATTCACAGAATGGAACCGATTTTATGTGGTAACAAAAATTTGCACTCCAAGGTCGAATTCTAACCCAATAAAAGTGATTGAATTTTATTCTCGAAATTGGGGTTTCCCTTTTTTATATCATATAAAAGAAGTAACCTCAACTAATCGTATTCTATATTTCTTCTTTATAGTTTGTTAACTTTCTCGTATTCTATATAAGTTGGATTCAATATATTGATAACTATGCATACATGAATACTTTTTGACTGATACCAATTCACAGAATGGAACCGATTTTATGTGGTAACAAAAATTTGCACTCCAAGGTCGAATTCTAACCCAATAGAAGTGATCGAATTTGATTCTTGAAATTGGGGTTTCCCTTTTTTATATCATATAAAAGAAGTAACCTCAACTAATAGATAGATTGTTCTCGATCATGAAATTGTGCCTCCATCCCTTTTACTTTGATTAAATTTTTTCAAAATTTGACATCCAATCATCATTCCATGCAAATATGTGATGTAAACAAAAGGTACCATTAGTCGTTAAAGCTTATAAATGGGAATTATCATGAACCTATGTTGTGATAGCATCATGATTTTATTGCTTGTCCTTTCAAACTCTGGTTGCAAACTTTAATTTATTAAGTTGGCCTTTCACATTTGGATAAGGATTGACATTCTTTGATACTCAAAGTAATATAAACTTTTCTACTAAGTTGATTATAAATTATGAAGCTTAAAACATGGCCAATTAAAAAGATCACTTGCTCTTATAAATTATGAAGCTTAAAACATGACCAATTATGACCAATTAAAGAGATCACTTACTCTTATTAATAATGTTTGAGTTGCCAAGACAATAAGGAAGTATTTTATTTCCAGATTCTTGTACTCATTGGCCACCTGCATTCTCTAGGTACTCATTTCAGAAATGCTAACTTTTTACTCCTATAGAAACTTATGAATTTGAGTCGTAAATAATGTAGGTACACTAAAATCGAACATTCAATCCTAATATTTGAGTCATTGTATTCAAATACTATTTAATGTCAAGTTTAGGTAGTAAAATTCCTTGTGTTTGGTTAAAAATGTCCAATTTTGATCCCAAAGCTCAATTGACTTATGAATATGGTTTAATTTGAAAAACAATTCTTTATTTTCAAACATGTTTTTACCTCAATCTAAGAAAATGCCACTTTATCTTATTGTGTTACATGCACCTTTATTTAAAATACCTCTTACCACTTAGTGTTGGATATGCATCCCATTAAGTATTTAATACCTTGAACATTTTAGAGCTTAGATTGATTTGAACCTTGAGTGCCATTCGAAGAGGCAAACTCTTGTTCGAACAAGACTTGAGCCCTATTTTCAGTATTGACATAATGTAGTTTACATCAAGGTTAACACTTCTCAACTTTCAAAATTATTTTCTTCATTTGAACTATTCAAGCAAAATTTAAGTTGATTGTGGTTATGGTTTCCAAAATTAACCTTCTACATGTTTTATTTTGTGGAAACTAATGCATATGTATCTTTATATGGTCCTTAAAAGTTATAGTACTTAAAAGTTAGAGATGAAGAAAAGGGGTAACTCAAGAGAATATGGTTGTCAAATAGTTCAATGAACCCATTTTTGTTATAGAATATGGTTGTCAAATAGTTCAATGAACCCATTTTTATAACAAAATATGTTGAGGAAATCATGGCTTCCCTAGGGAAACCTGCTTTAGTGGTTGAATCTTTAGTCACGAATGAGAAGAAATCTAACAAGGGAAAACAACCTATTTCAGACATTGCCAAATATGTTATATTGCCTATGTACTCAGACACATCTTATATCATATGATTTGTTGTTTCTCACACTTACAATGTGTAACATACTTAGTCTCCCAATGAGTCCCGTTACTACCTTACACATACTCTGATACCAATATGTAACATCCCTAGCCACCCTGGTTGGGCCATGCTACTTTGAAACTTCACTGCGTAGTTTATACTTTAACACAATCCGCGCAGTTTCACTTGAAGTAACACCCTCATCCCAAGCTTGAGTCACACCATGCAACTTATATCAACGGAATTAAATCAATCAACTACGCGCACCAACATACTAACCCCCACAGTACAAATGTGTGCACAACCATTTGGGCATCATGCGTCACTTATGTTATTATTGTGTGTAGGGTCTAATTCCTTACCCCCACACACACATGAGTTCCAGCCTCTTGGAGAATACCAGTTATGATCCTACACACTCGATCACTCAATTCTCTTCTTGATGACTCATAACCAAAATCATAAGGTTAAACTTAGCATGTAAAGTTACCATCAACTGACATACTTATGCACAACTAAAATCAAAGGCTAAAACCACCATATTTACGTGTTCAAGTGATATTAAACCAAACAACATCAATTACTTATATGCAACACATACAAGAATTAACCCACTTCAAACATAGTCAAATATGCACACAGTAACCAAGACAAGTACATAAGAAACACTTATCTTAAATGAAAGTCACCAACTACAGCCTTGACTCACATGTTCCTCCTAACCATAGACGTTGTGTCTCATAATATTTCGGCAACAGGTCACCCCTGAGTTGGGGCTTAACTCCACCATGAAAAAGGGTTCCTAGCAACAAGATATGGTCTGAAACTAAACATAATTACTCAGTCCTAGATGCCCACTATTGCATCTAGCCCAAAATACCTCATTCCCCATGCACCTGTCACACCTAAGGAAGTGTTCCCCTTCTCTGCTCAACAGTCCTTCGGTTGCCCCACTTCCCTTCCTAGGGTTACCAACAACAGGTCGAATAAGAAGTCTTTGAGCCCTGCGACTAATGATCAATGAACCAGGGAACAACTCTGATCCAGGTGAATATCGGTGGCCACCCACCTATTCCAAGTAGCTCAAAACAATCTTCTGACAATTTACTATTTTTAGCATTTTTTTGGTTCCTAAACTTTCGGGGCCATTTTGAGGGCCTAAATGAAGTTTTTTCGGAATAAAGTACCTCAATCATAGCCAAAGGCTCTGATTGAGCCCCCAAAATGAATCTGCTCAACAATACCTTTCCAACGAGCTATCGTGCACCCCAAACGAAGATCGTATGCCAAAGTTACACCCCTGGGAAGTTGATGCACCAAACTACCCAAAATAGGGTCCACAAAACTGTTGGATTTTCATCTTTTGGGGTTAGGTTTTTGGATTTTATTTATGTTAAAAAGGCCTTTAAAGCCTCATTGTAATCATCTTCTTGTGAATGTGAATAGCTCTCACATCTCTTCTCATAGATAAGCTACCACCATTCTAATGAGTCTTTCACTCTATATTTCTGCAGTTTTGTACATTTCACTCATTAATAGAAATTGTGTATTACTGTATCTCTGTGCTTATGGTTGCATCTCTGATATATTTATGTTATATTATTGGATATCTGAGATATCTCTATACATTTATTTATTATATCTCAGCTCTCATTTTGTGTCAAAAATAATCTGGATCAAACTCTCAGCAAAACTCTCATCTGGAGAGCATGCCCACAGGTTTGATAACCACTCCACAACAATCAATATCTCACCCAGAGAGACTACTCATGGTCTATCCACCTCACTCTTTGACAATATCTCTTATTATATCCCACAACTCCCTACAATCTTCTTTGTGCAGATATGGTAATAATCAGATGTTCCATATAGTTCGAACCCCCCTTGCACATGAGAGCTTGCAACATGAATAATAAGACAATAATCATCCCCCCAAATACACTAAGTCCAGCAATATATATTGCATTCCTTCTACTTGACACTTGTCACTTCCAAAAGTAGCTTTAATCCACTTGGTGACCCATTCCCTACCCTTGGTTATAAAATATATATATGACATTATACTTTTCCTGGAAATATTATAAAATATTCCCCAAGACATACGACTCACCCACTTTTCCTTTTCCAATGGAGTATCCCCCCACCATCTCTTTTCATCTAAGTCAGTCAGCGCACAATGATGCAATATTATATTAATAATCATGATTATATTTACTTGGATATGCATGTTGGCCTTTCTGCGTCCAAGTTCACTAGCCTCATAATCACACAGGCTCTCTGGCCTCCATACATATCCATTTATTCCCGCTCACTAACCCAAGTGTGCACAACATAGAGCAACGTGCACACTTTCCCAGGTGCACGCAACACATAGACTGTGCACACCTTGTCTTTGTTAACACTTTTTCGTGCATTACTCTGATGCGCCTAACACCGAAACTAGGTGTCCTTGGCTCACGAGCCTAAATGTACATTACATTTACACTTGGTACCAATCAAATCACCAACCTTTATGTACAATTACAAAATGTTCTAGATTAGGGACACTACAATCCCCTCTCCTTGGCTCACGAGCCTAGATGTACATTACATTTACACTTGGTACCAATCAAATCACCAACCTTTATGTACAATTACAAAATGTTCTAGATTAGGGACACTACAATCCCCTCCCCCTTATTTATGCATTGTCCTCAGTGCATTGTATACACGTGTACATACAAAACTTCAAAACTCTTCAAAAAGATGAGGATACTCTGTTCACATAGAATCCTCATGCTCCCAGGTTGCATCCTCAAGACCATACTAGGTCTATTGGACCTTTACCAGCTCTATGACTCCATTATGGAGTTGCTTGACTTTTTGATCCAATATGAAAACCGATCGCACTTGAAATTTGCCTTCTGAATCGCATTCCAATCAATGACATGATTAGCATCACGTACATACTTATTAAGTAATGACACATGGAAAACATTATGAATGCATAAGGACGCATGCAATGCAAGCATATAAGCAATAGGACCAATCCTTTAAAGGATTTCAAATGGTCCACAATAGTGCACTACTAACTTAGAACACTTTCCCAACTTTAGGGAACGGCGCCTGGACTTTACTGATGCAGGAGCATCACCAGCAAAGAATGAGTGGAGGACAACTCAATGCCTAGTGCACATTTTGAAGTGAATTTTAAATTTTAAAGTGGCATATCACGCAAACATTTGAAAAGATTATAATTTATGAACATCTTTAATGTTTGGAGCTAGATGATCGCATGAAAGCGTGGGAGCATGTAATTTTTTTTAATGAAGCCGCGTGCAGTACAGATTCGATGTGGTTGATCTTATCTGTCTGTCACAAATATTTATTGTAATAAATCCTAAGTAAGTGAATGTTTTTATTTCGATAGGATATCTCTAGAGTAGTTGGAGGGAAAGGCTCGAAGAGCCCCTCTTGTATAAAGATTTGTATTGTTTCTCAGAAGAGGTTGTTGGCATTCTAGTTGTTGATGGTTATTGCTAGATTTTAGTTGAGAGCCACTGAGATTTGAGAGTTGCTGAGAAACATTGTATAAACCCATGTATATAACAATTGAATGAATATAACGGAGAATCATTGTTCCAAATGTTTGGTGTTGTTGTGTCTATTCGAGTGAATGAATGGTAGGATCTTTATCTATTTGAAATTCTCTATTATTTCTTGTTCTTATGTTATGAATGTGTTTACATGGTTGAATGTATGAATCTGTGAAGATTTAGATAAGTTTCAATTGTTTCTCTTCTACGAGCAAGTGCAAGTGTGCATAGTGTCCACAAGGTGTGTGTTGACAGAGTCTATTTCGACTCATAAGCTCATAAGAGATAACATGAACTTTATATGTGCAAGGAGTGCATAGTGTTTGCAAGCTGTGCGTGACAGAGTCTTCCTTGACTCAGAAGGTTCAAGAGAGATAGTTTGAAGGTGTGTGCAGAGTCGATACTTGGCAAAGTATCAATAAATCATTATGGGAAGTTCAGAGTGTTGGGAAGAAGAAATCCCAAGAGAGGTAACTTGGAGCTTCACATGCAAAGAGTGCATATTGTCCACAAGGAGTGCACGACAAAGTCTTTTGACTTGGAAGCTCAGGAGGAGTAGTGAAAATTGTCCACAAAGAAGCTAAGTTGTGGAGGAGGACTTGTTGCAAGGTGTGTACAGGCTGAAATCCGATTAAGTGTCGAAGAGAGCATTCTAAGGAGGCAAAGGTTTGAGAAGGAACAAGCTCAGGAGGGAGAGCAACGAGAAAATCTTCAAAGGGAGGATCCCTTTAAGGTTTCCCAAAACTAATGAGCAAGATTCATCCAGGAGGGATTGGGATCAGTCCAAATCATTAAATATAGGAGAGTTGCATAGAGATTAACTGTGAAGCATTTCGTCACTTTGTAGTTCAAAGTCTTTAAAGTGTTTGAGAAGCGGGATCACCGAAGTTGCGAAGTCGCAAAGTGATCCTAGTCGTTAGATGTGAGGAGGACACGTGGAAACGGATTAGAAAATCTGGGAGACAGAGGTCCGGAGAAGTTGCGTGTGGAGTGAGTGAATCTTGGCGAAGTCGTGAAATCCAAAGTACAACTGGACCATCGGATCAAAGAGGACACACGATAGATACCCACGCATTCGGAGGAAGGCGTTTCGAAAGAAAACCAAAGGCGGAGGTTGCAATATTGCTGAAGCTCGGAGTTGTGAAAAGGAGTTGACTCACGATCATAGCCCGTGGTCATATTAGGGAAGATTCTAGCATGGGGCTAGTACCCGCATATTGGTGTCACTAAAGTGCCAGAGAGTGAAGTTGCAGGTAGTCCGAACTTGCAGGTGACATCAAGGAGACCTGTGTGTTAATCATTCAGGGTCTGTTAAAGGCCCGAAGAGCTAATTCGGCTCAGGAATTTGAAGATCCAAGACCAGGAGGTCGCAGAATCCCCAGGAAGGAAGGGGGGCTGCATCAAGTGGTATCAGATCCTGAATTTGTTTTTAGGTAGCAGAGAGTAGACAAAGAAGTAGGCTAATATCATCGAGTGGTATCAAATACATCAACACAATGACGGCTAGGAGATGTGTAGAACCACCTGTAGTGAATAGAGTTATGGAAAGGGAGATGCGAGAACTCGGAGCAAGATTGGATGCCATGGAAATAATGCAAAGGAGATCACCTGATGATGGATACATCAGTGATGCAGAGAATGAAGAAGTGGAAGTTGAATAAGCTATGGCGGAGGATGCTACAGAAGAACACTTGTTGAAAGAGGTTGTCAAATTGGGAGCAAGAGAAAAGATAGACATCCCAATGTATGAAGCTAAATTGGATGTCGAAGAATTTCTTGATTGGATACGAGCAATGGACAAGTATTTCGATTATGAATATTTCGATGAGGAGAAAAAGGTGAAACACGTTGTCACCAGGTTAAAAGGACATGCAACATTGTGGTGGGATGAACTGCAAGCTGACAAAAGGAGCAAAGGAAAATAAAAGATTAAGAGCTAGGATAGAATGGTAGTCAAGTTGAAGGCTAAATTCATACCCAAGGACTATCAGATAAATCTGTTCAAGAGATTGCAGAACCTGAGACAGAAAGGAATGACAATCAAAGAGTACACAAAGGAGTTCTATAGACTGAACATCAGGGTTGGACAGAGAGAGAGAGAGATGAGGAAAAAGTTGATAGATATATAAACGACCCGAGATATGAAATCCAGGACGAAATCAGCATGATGACAGTGAGAACAATGGAGGATGCTTATTAGATTTCCCTGAAAGCATAAGAAAAATTGGCCAGAAAGCAAAGTCAACGAAGCAGAGGACAAAGTCCAAACAAAGGCAAGGGAATTTCCCATGAAAAGGCACAGAATCCCAAAGGTGAGACTGAGAAACCACATAGTCACTCTGAAAGAGAAGGAAGTTCCCGAGGAGGACGAAGTAGTGGTAGAAACTCTTTTCCTCGAGGAAGAGGAGGAGAGGTGAAGTGTTATGCTTGTGGAAAGACAGGACACGTGTATTGGGAATGCCTCGAGAGGAAGAAAGAAGGAGGTGAAGCTCACATTTCGGAAGCGCATAAGAAAAATGTTGAAGCAGAAGGTGCATAAGATGGAAGATCTCTGATGATGAAGAAGGTTCTCTTAAAACTGGAGCCAGAGGTTGAAAAGCCAGTGCAGAGGAACAATTTGTTCAAGACAACTTGCAAGACTAAAGATAGAGTTTACAAGGTGATAATTGACAATGGGAGCACTGATAACTTAGTATCCACAAAGATGGTGGAGAAACTAGAGCTGGAGACCACTGCACATACAAGTCCGTATAAGGCCTCATGGCTACAGAAAGGTCATCGGGTAACGGTAACTAAACAATGCCTTGTTGAATTTAAAATAGGAGGATATGGAGATGGGATTTTGTGTGATGTGATTCCCATGGATGTATGTCATGTTTTGTTGGGGAGACCATGGAAGTATGACAAAAATGTCATTCGTGATGGGAGGAGGAATACTTATACTTTGGAGAAAAATGGTAGGACACACAAGTTGTGGCCAATAGAGGAGAAGAAAGTAAAGGAAGAAGCCAGTACTAGCATACTTCTCATGAGTGGGAAGGAACTCTTGAGTGAAATTAAGAAGGAACATGAGAAGCAGTTTGTTGTGGTGAGGAAACTGAAAGTTATCCTTACAAATACTTCTATGGAGGATTTTCCTGAAGAAGTTAAGGAGCTATTGGAGAATTTTTTTGACATAGTAGTGGATGAGTTGCCAAGCTCATTGCCACCTATCAGAAGTATCAGTGATCACATTGATCTAATACTAGGAGCAAGTCTTCCAAACAAAGAAGCATACAGATTGACACCTCAAGAGAATGAGGAGGTAAAGAGACAAGTCCAAGTTTTAATGGACAAAGGTTTGGTCAGATAAAGTTGGAGTCCATACACAGTACCAACTGTGTTGAGTTCGAAGAAGGATCGAAGATGGAGAATGTGTACAGACTCAAGAGCCATAAACAAAATCACCATTAGGTACAAATTTCCATTGCCGAGGATGGATGACTTAATGGATTGCTTAAGTGGAGCGAACTATTTTTCAAAGATAGATTTGAAAAGTGGATATCATCAGATAAGAATGAGAGAAGGTGATGAATCGAAAACAACCTTCAAGACAAATGAGGGGTTGTATGAATGACTTGTTATGTTGTTTGGATTAACAAATGCCCCGAGTACTTTTATGAGGTTGATGAATGAGGTACTAAAATATTTTATTGGTAAGTTTGTGATCGTATATCTGGATGATATACTAGTCTTCAGTAAAACTGAAGAAAAGCATTTGAGGCACTTAACATTAGTAATGAGGAGGTTGCAA
This sequence comes from Picea glauca, assembly GCA_000966675.3. Taxonomy (NCBI): domain Eukaryota; kingdom Viridiplantae; phylum Streptophyta; class Pinopsida; order Pinales; family Pinaceae; genus Picea; species Picea glauca. The sequence goes on from JZKD02S1890125.1 coordinate 38,583, forward strand.
CGGGACAAGCTACTGATAAATTTAAAGAAATCCTCTTTTATGAGGACATAACTCATTTACTTGGGTTTTGTGATCTCTTCAAATGAATTGAAGATGGATCCCGAGAAGGTGAGAGCAATCAGAGAATGGTCGTCACCAAGGAGTATATTCGAGGTGAGAAGCTTCCATGGATTAGTGATTTTCTATCAAAAGTTCATTAGAAATTTCAGTGAAATCGATGCACAGATGATGGACACTGTGAAGAAAATACATAAGTCTTTCAAATGGACAAAAGAGGCCGAGAAAATATTCAATATATTGAAGGAGAAGATAACAGAACAACCGATTCTGGTCTTGCCAGATTTCGGGAAGACATTTCAAGTGAGATGTGATGCGAGTGGAGTTGCAATTGGAGCGGTCTTGAGCCAAGATAATAGGCATGTTGCATATTTCAGCGAGAAGTTGAATGTCACTAAGAAAAATTACTCCACATATTATAAAGACTTTTACGCCATAATTCAGGCCTTGAAGAAATGGAGGCACTATCTTGTTCCAAAAGAGTTTGTTTTCTATAACGATAATTAGGCTTTACATTTCATAACCAGAGAGGAGAAGTTGAATCAAAGACATGCTAAGTGGATAAAGTTTATGCAAAAAATCACTTTTGTCATTAAACACATTTATGGTAATGCTAACAAAGTTGTTGATGCATTGAGCAGGAGATGTTTGATTCTGCAGGAATTTCAAGTGAAAGCCTTAGGGTTTGAACACCTTAAGGAAATGTATTGTGATTATCCATATTTTAAAGAGGCATATGAAGCATGTGGGAATCACGTACTTAGAGATGGAAGCCAGTGGGCCGAATATCTTATTCAGGATGGGTTGTTGTTCAAAGGTTTCCAGTTGTGAATATCGAAATGCTCGATGAGAGAGAATTTGTTGAAGGAAAAGCATAGTGGAGGTCTCGTTGGACATTTCGGCCATGAAAAAAAATTTGCACAGCTGAACAGTTCGTACTATTGGCCAGGTATGAGGGAAGAAGTGAAGAAGTTTGTTAACAAATGTAAGATTTGCCAGTATGCAAAGGGAAAGAGACAAAATACTGGGTTGTATCAACCATTGCCTATTCCAGAGAGGTCTTGGGACACAATAAGCATGGATTTCGTGTTGGGATTGCCAAGGACACAAAGAGGAAGTGATTCCATATTTGTGGTATTTGACCGATTTTCAAATATGGAACACTTTATCCCATGCCAGAAGACCAGTGATGCAACACACGTTGCTAAATTATTTTTCAAGGAAGTTGTGAGACTTCATGGGTTGCCCAGGAGTATTGTTTCAGACAGAGATACCAAGTTTGTTGGTCATTTTTGGAGAACATTGTGGAAGAAGCTAGGAATAGAACTATCCTTCAGTTTTGCATATCACCCTCAAACGGATGGATAGACTGAGGTGGTGAATCAGATTTTAGGAGATTTGCTGAGAATTTTGGTCACTAAACATCATAGTCAGTGGGATCAGATTCTAGCACAGGCAGAATTTGCGTACAATGACTCAGTAAACAGAAGTACCAGAAGGAGCCCATTTCAAATAGTATATGGAATGAAGCCAAGGGGAGTGTAAGAGTTAAGAGATTTGGAGTAGATTGAATTTAGGAGCGCTAGAGCCGAAGACTTCGTTGCATAAATGCAAGAGCTTCATAATCATATCAAAGAGCAGTTGCAGAGGAGCAACAATGAATATAAATGCATAGTTGATCAACATAGGAGGAAAATTCAATTTGAAGTTGGAGATCAAGTTCTATCACATCTCATAAAGGAGAGTTTCCCAAGAGGAACATATAATAAACTAAAGTTAAAGAAGGTAGGACCGTGCAAGATCTTAAGAAAATTTGATGCGAATGCTTATGAGGTAGAGCTTCCAAAAGATGTGGATATATCGCCCATATTCAACGTTTTGGACCTGTATCCTTACAGAGAAGACGAAACCATAGGATCAGAAGATCAGAAAGAGATTCAGTGGAAGAAACAGATGCATGTAGCAGAGAAGCCGCAGATGGAGAAGATCGTAGATCGGAAAATTGGTAAGAAGACCAGGAGAAAAACATATTTTGAGTATTTGATAAAATGGAAAGGACACTCGATAAAAGATGCCACTTGGGTAAACAAAGCAGATATCCAGAAGCATGGAAAGTTAGTGCAGGAGCTCATGGATAGGAGTCCATTAATTTTTAGCCAGAGGAGTATGATGCAAGAGCATCGCCAACAAAGCGTGAGTGGAGGATAACTCAACGCCTAACGCGCATTTTGAAGTGAATTTTAAATTTTAAAGTGGCATATCACACAAACATTTGAAAAGATTATAATTTATGAACATATTTAATGTTTGGAGCTGGACGATTGCATGAGAGCATGGGAGGATGTATTTTCTTTTAATGAAGTTGTGTGTAGTACATATTCGATGTCGACGATCTTGCCTGTCTGTCACAAATATTTATTGTAATAAATCCTAAGTAGTTGAATGTTTTATTTCGACAGAATAGTTCTAGAGTAGTTGGAGGAAAAGGATCGAAGAGCCCCCTCTTGTATAAAGATTTGTATTTTTTCCCAGAAGAGGTTGTTGGCATTCTAGATGTTGATGGGAGGAAAAGGCTCGAAGAGCCCCTCTTGTATAAAGATTTGTATTGTTTCCCAAAAGAGGTTGTTGGCATTCTAGATGATGATGGTTATTGATAGATTTTAGTTGAGAGTCGCTAAGGCTTGAGAGTTGTTGAGAAGCATTGTATAAACCCATGTATATAACAATTGAATGAATATAATAGAGAAGCATTGTTCCAAATGTTTGGTGTTGCTGTGTCTATCTGAGTGAATGAATGGTAGGCTCTTTATCTATTTTAAATTATATTTTATTTCTTATTCTTATGTTATGAATGTGTTTACATGGTTGAATGTATGAATTCATGAAGATTTAGATAAGTTTCAATTGTTTCTCTTCTACGAGCAAGTGCAAGTGTGCATAGTGTCCTCAAGGTGTGCGTTGACAGAGCCTATTTCGACTCATAAGCTCAGAAGAGTTAATGTGAACTTTATATGTGAAAGGAGTGCATAGTGTCTGCAAGGTGTGCGTGATAGAGTCTTCCTTGACTCAGAAGGTTCAGGAGATATAGCTTGAAGGTGTGTGCAGAGTCGATACTTGGCAAAGTATCGAGAAATCATTCTGGGAAGTTCAGAGTGTTGGGAAGAAGCAAGCCGAAGAGAGGTAACTTGGAGCTTCACATGCAAAGAGTGCATATTGTCCGCAAGGATTTCGCAACAGAGTCTTTTGACTTAGAAGCTCAGGAGGAATAGTGAAAATCGTCCATAGAGAGGATAAGTTGTGGAGGAAGACCTGTCACAAGGCGTGTACAGGTTGAAATCTGACTAAGTGTCGAAGAGAGCACTCTAAGGAGGTAAATGTTAGAGAAGGAACAAGATCAGGAGGGAGAGCAATGAGAAAATATTCAAAGGGAAGATCCCTTTAAGGTTTCCCAAAACTAACGAGCAAGATCTGTCTAGGAGGGATTAGGATTGGTCCAAACCTTTAAATCGGGGAGAGCTGCATGAAGATTAACCATGAAGCATTTTGGCACTTTGTAGTTCAAAGTCTTTAAAGTGTTTGAGAAGTAGGATCGTCGAAGTCACGAAGTGATCCTAGTCGTTAGTTGTGAGGAGGACACGTGGCAACGGATTAGAAAATCTAGGAGACAAAGGTCCAGAGAAGTTGCGTGTGGAGTGAGTGAATCTTCACGAAGTCATGAAATCTAAAGTACAGTTGGACCATCGGATCCAGGAGGACACGTGGAAAAGATTCACGCATTTGGAGGAAGAAATTTCGGAAGGAAACCAAAGGTGGAGGTTGCAATATTGTTGAAGCCCGAAGTTGTGAAAAGGATCTGACTCACGATCATAGCCCATGGTCATCTTTGGTAAGAGTCTAGCACGATGGTAGTACATGCATATTGGTGTTGCTAAAGTGCTAGAGAGCGGAGTTGCAGGTAGTTCGAACTTACAGGTGACATCAAGGGGACCTGTGTGTTAATCATTTAGGGTCTTTTGAAGGCCCGAAGAACTAATTAGGCTCAGGAATTTGAATATCCAAGACCGGGAGGTCGTAGAATCCCCAAGAGGGAAGGAGGGTTGCATCATTTACTTTCAGAAACATGTGATCACCCACTCCAAATTCCTTGTGGGTTCTTCCTTTATCTGCACATCTTTTCTATTTGTCTTGAGAAGCCTTTAAATTTTGCCTTATCTTTACCATCTGCTCCTCCATTTTCCAGAGTAGATCTGGCCCAATTACTGCACGATCTTCTAGGTTGTCCCAACTCATTGGTTTGTTTCACTTTCTACCATAAAGTGCCTCAAATGGGCTCATCTTTAAATATGCCTGATACCCATTCTTGTAAGAAAACTCTAGAAAATGAAGGTAGTCTTCCCACTTGGATGGTTTATCCATCACATACATCCTTAACATGTCTTCAATTACCCGATTTACTCTCTCTGTTTGACCATCTGACTCAGGATGATATGTTGTGCTGAAATTTGGACTTGTTCCAAATCCCTTGAATAACCCTTTCCAAAAGTTCGAGGTGAACTTGTAATCTCTGTCAGACACAATTGTCTTAGGAACACCATGCAACTTAGCAACTTCACGCATGTATATCTCAGCAATGTCGACTGCCTTGTGCATTGACTTCACTGTAATAAAATGGGAAGCTTTAGTAAGCTTGTCCACTATCACCATAATAGAAACATGTTTCTTAGCAATCCTAGGCAACTTAGTTATGAAGTCCATGGTCACAACTTCTCACTTCCACTCAAGAATAGGCAAAGGTTGTAACAAACTAGTTGGATGTTTGTGCTAAGCCTTGACCATGTGACATTCGAGACATCTCACAATGAAATCCACAACTTCCTTTTTCATGAAAAAAATATTTCTTCTTGACCACGAAAATGGTCTTCCGGTAACCTGGATGTCCAACAGAAGGAACCTTATGCATCTTTGAAAAAATCAGCTTCTTCAACTCTTGATCATTCGGCACATAGACTCTGCATCTATACATGAGGATCCCGTCCTCTCTTAATTCATAACCTTCAAACTTTGGTTGCGACATACCTTGATGTAAAGTTTCACTTATATCCATATAGCGCAGATCTGATTTGGAGACTTCCAAAATTTTGTTGCACAAATCTGTTTAACACATACTAATAGTTGTAGCATGCATTCCATGCATCCTCTTGTTGAGTGCGTCATTCACCTTGTTCTTTTTTCCTCTGATATGATTTATGTCAAAGTCATACTCACTAAAGAACACTAACCACCTGCTTTGTCTAGTATTAAAAAATGGTTGTCCAAATAAACACCTCAAAGCACAATGGTTTATTCTCAACTCAAATATTTTACCCATGATATAATGGTGCCACATATTCAAAGCATGCACTATGGCTGCCAATTCCAAGTCATGTGTGGCATAGAGTCTTTCAATCTCCTTCAACTTCCTTGACCCGTAGCATACCACATTTCCATTCTGACTTAGGACTCCATCGAGTCCTTCTTTGCATGCATTTGTGCACACAATGAAGCATGCATTTGGGTCCACAATTCTCAAAATTGGCACACTTGTTAACAAGTTCTTCAAGTGATGAAAACTCCTTGCGCAATCCAGAGTCCACTCAAATCATGCACCTTTCTTCTGCAAGGATGTAATTGTATGCAAAATCTGTGAAAATACTTAAATAAATCTTTTGTAATACCCTTTCAGTCCCATAAAATACCTTACTTCTGCAACATTTCTTGATGTCGTCCATTCCTCAATGGATTTTATCTTCGTCGGGTCCACAACGATTCCTTCTTCTGAAATAATATGACCCAAATAGTGAATCTGTCACTAACAAAATGAACACTTTCTCAAATTTTCATAAAGTTGATTCTCCCCCAATACCTGCAACACCATCCTCAAGTGATGCTCGTGCTCTTCCTTAGACTTTGAGTAAATAAGAATGTCATCCAAAAATACAATGACAAACTTATCTAAATACTCTCTGAAAACTCCATTCATCAAACACATGAAGACAAATCGTGCATTCAACAACCCAAATGGCACCACTGTAAACTTGTAATAACCATACCTTTTTCTGAAGGCAGTCTTACTGATGTATTCCTCTTTTATTCTTACTTGGTGATACCCATATTTGAGATCTATCTTCGAAAATATCCTTACGCCTCTCATATGATCAAACATGTCATCTATCCTTGGAAAAGGATACTTTTTATTTACTATTATTTTGTTCAACTGCTTGAAGTCGATACAAAGTCTCAACCTACCATTCTTCTTCTTCACGAACAAAACTAGCGCACCCCAAGGTGACACACTTGGGTGTATATACCCCTTCTTCAGAAGCTCTTCAAGTTGCATCTGCAACTCCTTAAGTTCTGGTGTACTCATCCTGTAAGGAGTCTTGGATATAGGTGTTTCTCTCAACATCATATTTATATAGAAGTCAATATCTCTTTTCGGAGGCAATCTTGGTATCTCTTTGAAGACATCCTCATACACTTTCATTACTACACAGTGTTCCACACCTGGCACTTTATCCTTAGGTGCCTCTTCCATGTGCGTTGTGAATACTTGACACCCTTTCCTCTAATTTTTCTTATACTGCAATGCTAAAATTTCTTCGATGGTCACAGCTCTTGGAATTCCTTAAACTGATATCAAGTTTCCTTACTCATCCAGGTAAGTGAATGCCTTATTGTAATAATCCAGGACAACATGATGCTCATCCAACAAATCCATACCAATGAGGAAATCATATGAGCCAAAAGGTATAATATTAAATCGTCTTTTGTGCATAGTCCATTCATATCCAATGGACATGCCTTAACCATCTCATTGATTTTCCATTTTGCTCCTGTATCTAACTGCACCAACCACGGTTTTCCAAGCTTGATTCTTAATAGATGGAATATTTCCACCATCTTAGGATCTAGATAAATATGACTAGCTCTTGAGTCAATTAAAATAAAGATAGGTTGGTCATTAATATGACCTTCCACCTCGATCATGTGCTATTGGAACTCAACCTGCTTGTTATCCAGTGTGACGTAAATCCTTGGCACTTTTATACCCATGTCTTCCACTGTCGCAGCTTGTTGTACATTGTGTACAATCCTCTCTTTATCAACTCTTTGAGGACAATTTCTATGCATATGATTTCTGCCACAACCCCAACACTGCATAGGTTGTTTCCATGACTTTTGTCCCATTGTGTCTGACCTTTTGGGCTCCTAAAGAGTTGTCTGTCCTTGCGCAGTATTTCTAAAAAATGGTGGCTTAACTCCCTTCTTCCTCTGTTCTGCCTTACTTTTCATCTTGTATTCCCAAGCCTTTTGGAGAGTCGGTCTTCCCCTTTGTTGATCATAAAAACACTTAGCGTGCCTTATGGTCTCTTCCAACATTTTAGGGTCATCATAATGTATATTGTCATTGATAAATGAGGGAAACCAACTAAAATATATTTGAATCTTCACATGTTCATCCTTGATAAAAGGCATGTAATTCAACAATTCTAAAAATGTTCTTTCGTACTCATCAATTGTCATGCTCCCAAGCTTGAGTTTGAATATCTCCTTCATTTTCTTGTCATAGTACCGTTTGGTTAAGTATTTATTTTGGAAATACCTCTTAAACTCTCTCCTAGTCACTTTATTCTCATCAATGTGATGCACTTGCACATATTGATCCCACCACATTGATGCATTTTCCTTTAATTGATAGATATCAATTCTCCCTTCCACTTGTGTTGAATAGTTATGCAGCTGGAAGTATTTCCTCATACCCAACAACCAAGTCTCCACATATTCATCATTTTTGTGCTCACCATCAAAGGTAGGAGGCTTAATCTTATTCATTTCTCCCTGTAGCTCGTCCACCCTAGTCCTTCTCTTATTCTTTTTGACAAGAGATGGACTCATACTATTGCACGCTTTCTTGAAATAATGCTTACCAACATCTATTTATTTTCTTCTTTTCTCATCATGAGACCTACGACTTCTTAATCTACTTGTTTCTGTCTCCTTATCCATCTTATTTTCTATTATGTCCATACTTTCCATCAATTTGACATAGAAGTCATCTTGCTTTGCCTTGGCTCTCATAATCCTTTCATTATCAACCTTATAACTCTAGACATATTTCTGCAGTAATTTTACAGTTTCTACCAAGTTCATGCACTCCCCCTTGGATTTTGTAACATCGACACCCAAACCAACATACAAATTCCCAAATTCATCATTAGAATTGTAAGTCCTATGTTCATATTCCATACTTTTAATATTTTTCACTGACTCTGTCCTATTCTATTCACCGATAATTATGCAAAATGTGCAAACAACCAGATTTGTTATGTGATTTCATGCAACAACTACATGAAAACTTTGCACCAATTTGTCATAATCCTTCCTTTGGATTTCTTGAATGATTTTGACATTCCAAATCTAATGTGCGCACCCATGCATTACTATTATTTGTGCACATCACAACTCTATACCACACACCATTGGTTTTATGTGCACATGAAACTTTTCACTGTGAGGCACCAATTCTTAGTGCACACATCTATTCATGCTATTCTTTGGCCCATAGAAGTCCAGTGTTGAACCAATCACTCTGATACCAATTTGTAATGTACCCAGTCTCCCAATTAGTCTCGTCACCACCTTACACATACTATGATACCAATATGTAACATCCTCAACCATAGACATTGTTGCTCATAAGCTTTCAGTAACAGGTCACCCCCAATCTAGGCCTCAAATCCACCATGAAAAAGGGTTCCTAGTGACAAGCTATGGTCTGAAACTCAACATAATCACTCAGTCCTAGGTGCCCACTGCTACATCTATCCCACAGTCCCTCATTTCCCACACATATGTCACACCCAAGGAATTGTAACCATTCTCTTCTCAACAGTCCTTTGGCTGCCCCACTTCCCTTCCCAGGGTTACTAAAAATAGGCCGGACATGAAGTCTTCGAGCCCCGTGACTAATGCTCAGCGCACCAGGGAACAACTCTCATAAAAAATCTCACCTGGACAGCATGCCCACGGGTCTAATAACCACTCCATAACAACCAGTCTCTCACCCATAGAGACTTCTCATGGTTTGTCCACCTGACTCTTCGACAATATCTTTGATTATAGCCCACAAATCCCTACAAGCTTCTCTATGCAGATAAGGTAATAATCGAATTTTCCATACAGTCTGACCCCCCTGCACACGAGAGCTTGCAACATGAATAATAAGACAATAATCATCCCCCAAAACACACTAAGGTCAACAAGATATATATTGCATGCCTTCCAATTGACATTTGTCACTTCCAAAAGTAGCTTTAAGCCACTTAGTGACCCGTTCCCTGTTAATGTTTAAGCCATTATTATAGATGTTTGCATTTCATTAGATAACAATAGCATAATCCAAGATCACTAAGAAATACACAATCACAAGAGACACAACATTTATCCTGGGAAACCCTCTAGGGGAAGAAAACCCAACAAAACTTCCTTAATATAGATAGCCAATACAATGCCAAGAGATCTCTATGCTAAAACAGAAAGTCCTCTCCAAGATATGCGCCACTCTCTCTCTCCTTTGTCGGTAATAGATCATAACTTGTCTCTCAAACTAAGCAAGTGAGTTATATTCAAATGAGGCGCTAGCCTCCTTTATTTATACAAGTTTTGGCACGTGTGAAGTGTCTCTTCACTGGCAGGGCCAACTTCTCAATCTAGGTGGGTAAACCCACCTTTATTATATTTCTGGGTCTCTTGATTAACTGCTAGGGCTGACTTCTTATTCTGCATATTACAATTGTCTTTTGACCAATCCGCAAAAGGGGATTTGGTCCTATTACAATATCCGACATGATCAATCCACAATGGGGATTGATCCTATGAATAAA
>JZKD02S1890125.1:129068-150143 GCA_000966675.3 Picea glauca
TTCCAGTTCCTTTGGACCCATGCGTCGGTGGTTTTTGCCGAGGGCCAGAGACCCATAAACTGGCCTACCAGCCCTCTCTCGGCGAGAGCTAGGGCTATCTTGACCGCTTGCGTCTTTGGCAAGGCGATTTCTGGGATTTCCTCTAGTTTTTTTATGAATTTTGGAACTGGCACAGAGTGTTTGCGCTTACCTCCGCTGGCGACCAGCTTTCTGAACGCGACTGAGTCTGAAATCGGGGGGGGGGAGGGGCCGAATCCTTACACACCGGGGCGGCCATGGCCGTCGCTGGCTGCTGCGTACCCGAGGCGGACTTCCCCGAACCCTAGCTCATTCGTAACAACAACTCGCAAATTCTCAAGAAACTTTTGTCAAGTCGGGACATTGTTGAGGCTTGGTTATCCATATTGGATTGTTATTCTTAATTTTTTTTTTTAAATATTACATTACATCTCTCTCACATTCTCGACTATAGAATACACCTTGCTTCTCACATGTCACATTAACATTAGGCATAGACATTAAACACCTCTCTCATTCTTGACTATAAAATACACCTTGCTTGTCACGATACAATAATGATTTATTACATGCAAAACATTAACATTAGGCAGACATTAAACACCTCTCTCATTCTTGACTATAAAATACACCTTGCTTGTCACGATATAATAATTATTTATTACATGCAAAAATAGAGAGATTGAAGGGGGTTCTTGAATTTTCTTTGAGAGATGTAAGGCTACCCAAGCATACATTGTACATGTCTTTTAAGATGAATAAAACCCTTATGCTATATCACATATCTATCTATGTCATACTTCTTGTTGCATGTATTGAGCATTAAACATTTGGTGTCGTTGTTTACGATCAAAATTTTTGAAGTTATTTGAAAAATTTATGTTGTGCTATACATAAAGTAACCAGTGTAATGTACCCAATTTTAATTCCTGCAATTATAATGTAATTGTGCAAATATTAATTAGGCTGGTGAGTTGATATGGTTAAGTGGGATAGCCCGTATGAATTGATATGGCCAAGGACCAAGATATGTAAAATGTACATTAAAATAATTAATAAAAATAATAATCGCTGGCTGCAGTACAAGCGGTACAATAATGACAGGGGGCTATGATTCTACAAGATAGGGAGCTAAAGAGGGGTCCAAGGGGTTACCCTTTCTATTAATTCAAGGCATTTCGTTATAATGTTTATTCTTTTATAAATATAAAAGGGATATTAAAGTGTTGTAAGAGTGGTAGGTGGGAAAGGTCAACTCACCAAATTTATGATAGCATGGGCTGAGTACAACTACTTTTTGGGAAATGTGTGAGTCAATCTTGCATGAGAAGAACAAGAAACTGTAGTTCATTCTTGAGGCAGTTTTTCATGTTGGTTTTGGAGAGCAAGAGGAGGGATGCGTGCTAGGAAAAGAGCACCAACCATGTTATGCTTAAGGATAACCATTGTTGGGTTGAGTTTTATGCTAAAAATGAGGTTGTAGGTCTGTAATGAAGGTTGCATACATGCAAGTGGTACTTCATGTTGAGGAAATGACTCAGAGTCTCGAGAAGGCCATTGTGAGCACTCTTGGAGCAATTGAGAGTTCATGGAGTCCCCAGATGTGAGGTTCCTAGTCAACTGAGTGCACTGGAGCCTTGGAGGGGAGTGGAAAGGCCCAAGGGGTTGTGTGGCAGTGAAGGGGATCCTGATTTCTTGGGTTGTGCAAGTTGTGGGGAAGAGAGCTCATGGATTGGAAATGTTGTTGGAGTCGAACCTGAGTTTTGGGCTGCTGAATGTGGAGAGTGAACAACCAAGAAGACCAAACCTCCTTCTGGACTCATAACTTCAGCTTGGGGGTGGCTTGTTGTTGCGATTTGGAACAACAAGCCTATGGCTCGAAGGAACATCTTGTGTACGTAGCCAGTCGGTCCAACTAATTAAATATAAGTTTTCTATATGCTTATGATGTTATTTCCGATGTGTAGGTAATTGTTTGAATGCTATTGAGTTGCTTGATGAGCCTGCATTCATGGGTTTTTATTATTGCTATTAATTGGATGGATAAATTAACATGTGCATTGAAATTTTTATGTGCACGAGAAAGCGAATTTCGTGTTTTGTTGGTTTTGGGTTCTTTACAATTGGTATCAGAGTTGTAGGTTACAACACTGGGCTTGGAGGGTTTGCTACAAGACAAATATAATTGTCGTTATGTTTTAATTAGGGAGGAATTTGTGGAATTGGGAAAAGTCCCCAATTTTTGGCTGTATTTAGCTGAAATCAACATGGGTATGTCGAGATTGTGAATTTAGTAAATGGGTTTTGGTCCTAGAGGCCAAAATGGTTGAATTTGTGGTAGCCACATAGGTGTTTGGGGGTGAATTTGAGTTCACCCAGTTGGAGAAATTGGGGTCAAAACCCCTCGGAATTTAGTTTTCGTTTGGGATTTCTTATTGTAGAGGTCAACTTGGTTGATTGAAGGGTCAAATTTGGCTCAGAGGGCGAATTGGGTATTGTCGTGATAGTAGCTAGCCTGAAAATCGGCTAAGTATACGAATGTTCTTGAGCTGGTGATACACTGTGTATCGACGAAGAAAGAAGATCTTCATCGATATATTGGCAAAGAAAGATCCTTAGAAGTTGTCGATGAAGAAAAGACTTTCGCCGCACGATGTATTGATGACGAAAGATCTTTTCAAGTTGCTGACAAAGGGGCATATCAATGAGGAAAGTGAATCTTCGATTGATACATTGGTGAAGAAAGCAAATATTTTGCCAAAACGTTAGAGGAAAAAGAAGATATCTCGTCGATAAAGGGTCTATCTGCAAGTAGAAAAGTTTTGAAGTCGTCGATAAGGAGTGTATTGGCGGAGAATGTAAATCTTTCGCCTATACATCGGTAAGAAAAGATATTTTGGGCCGCCGACAAGGAAGTGTTTCGGTGAGAAAATGTGTTTTCGTCGTTGATACGTCGAGAAGAAGACGTGATCTCATCACTGATACATCGACGAGAATAGCGGATTTTTTGACAAAATGCTGGCAAAAAAAAATCCCTCTTTATCAACGATAAAGATGGATTTTATTGGTGAAAAAAGCGGATTTCTCGTCGATATGCTCATGAGAAAGAATGATGTTTTATCGATGAAGAAATAGTATTCCGGGTCGATACGTCGACGGGGAAGAAATATTTTCCATTGTCGATAAATATGCCCATGTGGACGAAGAATGTAACGTACCCAATCTCCCACTGAGTCTCGTTACCACCTTACACATGCTTTGATACCAATTTGTAACATCCCCAACCACTTAGGTTGGGAAATGTTACTGTAGACATACACTGCGCAGTTTCTACCTTATGCACAAATCCGCGCAATATCACTTGAGATAACGTGCTTGGGCCTAATTGAGTCGTGCCACACAACTTATAACAACATAAGCATCATTCACTTTTTACACAATCTTAAGCAGTGAAATTTAATCAAACAACTACGCACACCAGCATACTGAACACACAGTACCATTGTTCGCACAACCCCCTAGGCGACATGCGCCACTTCTGTTATTACTGTGTGCGAGGTCTAATTCCTTAACCACATACACATGAATTCCATCCTCTTGAAGCACACCGATTACGATCCTGTGCACCCGACCACTCAATCCTCTTCTTGATGACTCATAACCAAAATCATAAGGTTAAACTTAACATGCAAAGTTACCATCAACTGACATACTCATGAACAATTACAATTAAAGGCTAAAAACACTATATTTACATGTATAAGCAATATTAAACAAAATAACAACAAATACTCATACGTAACAACATACAAGAATTAACCCATTTTAAACATAGTCAAATATGCACACAATAAACAAGACAAGCGCATAAGGAACACTTATCTTTTTATGAAAGTCACCAACTACGGCCTTGACTTAGACGTTCCTCCCAACCATAGACATTGTTTCTCATAAGATTTCAGCAACAGGTCACCCCCGAGCTGGGGCTCAACTTCCACCAGGGAAAAATGGTCCTAGAGACAAGTTATGGTATGAAACTCAACATAATTTCCCATTCCTAAGTGCCCGTTGCTGGAACTAGCCCACAATCCCTCATTCCCCACGCACCTGTGACACTCAAGGAAGTGTGCCCCTTCTCTGCTCACTAGCCTTTTGGTTGTACCACTTCCCTTCCCAGGGTTACCAGCAATAGGTCGAACAAGAAGTCTTTGAGCCCTGTGACTAATGCTAAACACACCTGGGAAAAACTCTCACTTGGAGAGTATGCCCACGGGTCTGATAACCACTTCACAACAACCGGTCTCTCACCTAGAGAGACTGCTCATGGTCTGCCAACTCGATTCTTTAACAATGAAACTCTGGATACAACCCCACAACTCCCTACAAGCTTATATGGAAGATAAGGTAATAATCGAATTTTCCATACAGTCTGACCCCCTTCTGCACACAAGATCTTGCAACATCAATAATGTTACAATAATTCCCAAAATACACTAAGGCCAACAATATATATTGCATGCCTCCCACTTGACACTTGTCACCTTCAAAAGTAACTTTAAGCTACTTTGTGACCCGTTCCCTACCCTCGGGAACTTAGGATAAAAACATATCCTCGTTACATTTTTTCAGAAATATTATTAAAATATTCTCCAAGACTTACGACTCACTCCCTTTTCCCTTTTCTAATGGAGTAGGCCCCCCATCTCTTTTCCTCTAAGTTAGTCAGCGTGCAACGATGCAATATTACATTAATATTCATGATTAAATTTACATGGATAGGGGCACTGGTCTATCTGTGTCTAGGCTCACCAGCCTCATAATCACACAGGCTCTTCAACCTCCATACATATCCATTCAATCCTGTGCACTAACCCAAGTGCGCGTAACATAGTGCAATGTGTGCACTTACTCAGGTTCACGCAACACACAAAATGTACACACCCTATCTTTATACCATATCTCCACGCACTTACTTAGATGCACGCAACACCAAAACTTAATGCCCATGGCTCACCGACCTAAATGTATATTACTTTTACACTTGGTTCCAACGACTCACCAACCTATATGTACAATTACAAAGGGTTCTGGATCGGGGGTATTACAATCCCCTCCCCCTTATTTATGCACTGTCCTCAGTGCATCATATACACATGTACATACACAATTTCAAACATCATAAAAAAGATGAGGATACTCTGCTTGCATAGCATCCTCGTGCTCCCAGGTTGCATCTTTAGGACCGTACCTAGTCTATTGGACCTTTACCAACTCCATAACTCGATTCTAGAGCTACTTGGTTTTTCGATCCAATGTGCAAACTGGTCACACTTGAAATCCACCTTCTGGGTCCACCCGAGTCACATTCCAATCAATGACATGATTAACATCAGGTACATGATTAAGACTACATAATTCTTAAGAAATGACACATGGAAAACATTATGAATGCATAAGGATGTAGGAAATGCAAGCATATACGCGACATAACCAATCCTTTCAAGGATTTCAAATGGCCCACAATAGTGTGCTGCTAATTTAGAACACTTTCCCAACTTTAGGGAACTGCACCTTGCCTTCACTTTTAGAAACACATGATCACCCACTCCAAATTCCCTGTGGGTTTTGCCTTTATCTGCGCAACTTTTCTGTCTGTCTTGGGAAACCTTTAAATTCTGCCTAATCTTTACCATCTGCTCCTCCATTTCCCAGAGCAAATCTGGCCCAACTATTGCGTGGTTTGCTGGGTTGTCCCAACTCACTAGCGCATTGCACTTTCTACCATAAAGAGCCTCAAGTGGGCTCATCTTTAAAGATGTCTGATACCCTACCCATTGTTGTAAGCAAACTCTACCAAATGAAGGTAGTCTTCCCACTTGGATGGTTTATCCATCACATACATCCTCATTATGTCTTCAAGCACCTGATTTACCCTCTCGGTTTGACCATCTAACTTAGGATGATATGTTGTGATGAAATTCAGACTTGTTCCAAATCCCTTGAATAACACTTTCCAAAAGTTTGAGGTGAACTTGGAATTGCTGTCAGACACAATTGTCTTAGGAACACCATGCAACTTAGCAACTTTGTGCATGTATATCTCAACAATGTCTGCTGCTTTGTGCGTTGACTTCACTGGAATAAAATGGGCATCTTTAGCAAGCTTGTCGACCATCACTATGATATAATCATGTTGTTTAGCAGTCCTAGGAAACTTAGTTATGAAGTCCATGGTCACAACTTCCCACTTCCACTTAGGAATGGGCAAAGACTGCAACAAACCAACTGGATGTCTGTGCTCAGCCTCGACTTTCTGACATTCAACACATATCACAATAAAATCAACAACTTCCTTTTTCATACCTGGCCAAAAGTATTGCTTCTTGACCACGATAATCGTCTTCTGGTAAATTGGATGTCCAACATAAGGAACCTTATGCATTTCCGACAAAATCAGGTTCTTCAACTCTTGATCATTCGACACATAGACTCTGCATCTATACATGAGGATCCCATCCTCTCTTAACTCATATCATTCAAACTTTGGCTGCAACATACCTTGTTGTAAAGTCGCACTTATGTCCATATATCACATATTTGATTTGAAAACTTCCAAAATTCTATTGCACAAATTTGTCTGGTACATCGCTAATGGTTGTAGTATGCATTTCATGCATCCTCCTATTGAGTGCGTCAAACACCCTTGTTCTCTTTTCCTCTGATATGCTTTATGTCGAATTCATACTCATTGAGGAACTCTAACCACCTGCTTTGTCTGACATTCAAATCTTGGATGTCCAAACAAATACTTCAGACCACAATGGTCTGTGCTCAACTCAAATCTCTTACCCATGAGATAATGCCGCCACATCTTCAAAGCATGCACTATGGCTACAAATTCCAAATCATGTGTAGCATAAATCTTTTCATGCTCTTTCAACTTCCTTGATTCGTAGCATACCACATGTCCATTCTGATTCAGGAATCCACCGAGTCTTTCCTTGCATGCATCCGTGCACACAATGAAGTTTGCATCTGGATCAAATTTTTTTAAAATCGACGCACTTGTTAACAAATTCTTCAAGTGATGAAAACTCCTTGCGCATTCTGGAGTCCATTCAAAATGCACACCTTTCTTCTGCAGGTATGTGATTGGATGCGCAATCTGTGATAATCCTTCAATAAACCTTCAATCTGAGATCTATCTTGGAAAATATCTGCGCGCCTCTCAACTGATCAAACATGTCGTCTATCTTTGGAAAATGATACTTGTTATTTATTGTTACTTTGTTCAACTTCCTGAAGTCAATACAAAGTCTCAGTGTACCATCCTTCTTCTCTACAAACAAAATTGAGATCTATCTTGGAAAATATTTGCGCACCTCTCAACTGATCAAACATGTCGTCTATCTTTGGAAAATGATACTTGTTCTTTATTGTTACTTTGTTCAACTTCCTGAAGTCAATACAAAGTCTCAGTGTACTATCCTTCTTCTCTACAAACAAAACTAGCGCACCTCAAGGAGACACACTTGGGCATTTATACCCCTTCTTTCGAAGCTCTTCAAGTTGCATCTACAACTCCAATTCTGGCGTACTCATCTTGTAAGGAGTCTTGGATACATGTGCTTCTCCCGACATCAGATTTATAGAGAAGTCAATATCTCTTTTCGGAGGCAATCCCGACATCTCTTTAAAGACATCCTCAAACTCTTTTAGCGTTGCGCAGTCTTCCACACTTGACACTATATCCTTAGATGCCTCTTCCATATGTGTTGAGAATACTCGACATCCTTTCCTATAGCTTTTCTTCAACTGCAATGCTGGAATTTCCCTATAGTCACAAATCTTGGAATTCCTTGAACTGACCTCATATTTCCTTGCTCATCTAGACAAGTAAATCCCTTCTTGTAACAATCCAGGATAACATGATGCTCATCCAACCAATTCATACCAATGAGACAATCATACGAGCCCAACGATATAATATTCAAATCAACTTTTGTGCGCAGTCCATTCATCTCCAATGGACATGCCTTAACCATCTCATTGATTTTTCTTTTTGCTCTTGTAGCTAATTGCACCAACTAAGGTTTCCCAAGCTTGCTTCTCAACATATGGAATCTTTCCACCGTATTAGGATCTAGATAACTATAACTAACTCTTAAGTCAATTAAAGTATCAATTGGTTGGTCGTTAATCTTACCTTCCACCTCGATCATGTGCGATTGAAACTCAACCTGCTTGTTATCCAACACGGTGTAAATCCTCGACACATTTCTACCCATGTCTTCCACTGTCGCAACTTGTTGTACACTGTGCACAGTCCTTGCTTTATCACCTCTTTGAGGACAATCTCTACGCATATGATTTCTGCCACAACCCCAACATTGCATAGGTTGTTTCCATGACTTTTGTCCCACTATTTTCGACATTCTGGGCTCCTGAAGAGTCGTCCGTTATTGCTGAAAAATGGTGGCTTAACTCTCTTCTTCCTTTGTTCCACCTTACTATTCATCTTGTCTTCCCAAGCCTTTTGGAAAGTTGACCTTCTCCTTTTCTGGTCATAAAGACAATTAGCATGCCTTATGGTCTCTTCCAATTTCTTAGGGTCATCATACTGTTTCTTTTCATTGATAAATGAGGGTATCCCGCTCAGATACCTCTTAATTTTCATCTGTTCATCCTTGATAAAAGACACATATTTCAACAACTCTAAAAATCTTCTTTCATACTCATCAATTATTATACTCCCAAGCTTGAGTTCAAATAACTCCTTCATCTTCCTATCATAGTACTGCTTGGTTAAGTATTTCTTTTGGAAATACCTCTTGAACTCTCTCCAAGTTACTTTCTTCTCATCAATGTGCTGCACTCGCAAATACTGATCCCACCACATTGATGCCTTTCCCTTTAAATGATAGATAAAAATTCTCCTTTTCGCCTACGCATAATACTTATGCTGCTGAAAGTACTTCTTCATACCTAGTAGCCAGGTCTCTGCATCTTCATCCTTTTTGTGCTCACCATCAAATGAAGGAGGCTTAATCTTATTTATTTCTCCTTGTAGTTCGTCCACCCTAGTCCTTCTCTTATGTTTTCTGACAAGAGACAGACTCAATACTGCGCGCTTTCTTGAAATAATTCTTACCAACACTTCTTTCTTCTCTTCTTTTCTCATCACGAGACCTGCGACTTCTTGATTTACTCGTCTCTATCTCCTTATCCATTTTCTTTTCTATTTTGTCTAGGCTCTGCATCAATTTGACATTGAAGTCATCTTGCTATGCCTTAGCTCTCATAATCAACCTTATAGTTATGGACTTATTTCTGCAATACTTTTACAGTTTCTACCAAGTTCATGCGCTACCCTTGGATTCTGTACCATCAACACCCAAACTGACATACAGATTTCGAGGCCCTCAAGTTGCAGATATGGAGTGTCGAGAGACCACGTGACTAGCAGTGTACACTTGCACATACAAAATCCCTCTCTATCCTCACATTCTGATCCATTGTCAGCTGATTCACCACACCAGCTAGCTTTTGGAAGGCAGATGGGTTTCGCTCCATGCGTACAAGTCAAGTATTGTGGCAGGTAATCACCCTAATATTTAAGGCATTTAAACATATTGTATTTAAGATGCTTTTGATTATAGAGCGTTTGTTTGGACATTATACTTTTGATCCTGTTTCACCTTGGTGAGTGTCATAGATTTCCTAGTAAGTTATTGACCTTTGGGGAAGTTTTGTGACTGTGGGTCCCTTGATGGGTTATCATATCATTCTCAACCATACTTACCACCTTCCACTCATTACACTCCCATCATATTGTCTTCTTCCAATCCCTTTGACTTTAGTGACCCAAGGAGGGCATCTACCTCATTTCATGGGAAGAAGGGGATGAAGGCCCAAAGGGATTGTTGTTGGCTAAAAAGATAAAATCCTAGATATAGACCTTCCAGATGCTTCACCCAGGGCTTCCCAAGAAAGAAATAAAATGCTTCTCTGTAAAAAAAGGACCTACAAAAATAAATGATAGTGAATGCTTAAGGGGTTAATTAAAGGATGGGAGGTCTCATCACGAGCCAACCTATCATGATCATGGGTATTTAGCGGTATGAAATTACCATCATTTGGTCACCAAGCCAAGGTAATGGCTCTCAGTTACACAATTGAGAGAAAGGGGGTTTCATTATGAGCCAACATTCTCATTCATAAGAGGTATTTGTGAATGACATTGTCGTTATCTGTACACCAAGCCATGACAATATCCTTCAACTTGTTCCTTAAAACATGAAAGAAAGAAAGAATGGCAAGAATATGGGCTTGGAAAAAGTGCATCGCAAACGAAGGTGCCACACACTCTCTACAAAGGCACCCATAAATGAGATAATACGACACCTTGTATGCCATGAAACTCATCGACCTATCAAGTCTAAACCCCTCACACCTCATCATCCATTACATAACCTTGAAAATTCATCTTTGGAATCATCCCCTACTTGAGGGTTTTGGTCTACCCAGTAAGACTTTTATAACACACCTCACATACTTAAACTTGGTCAATTGTATAGGGTCTTTGAGCATTTGTTTAATTTGATGAGGTAGTTTTGATGCACATGTTTAGATGCCTCGTTTATTAGATGTGGTTTACACTTGTCATGATATCTTTGACTTGAGATATTTGGAGTGCGTACCCTTTTGTTTTGCAGGACCTTGCTTGGTGGCCAATTTTGGGAGAACAAGCCTAGCTTGGGATTTCATGGGTCAATGAGCCCACATGTTGGATGTTGTAGGCTCGCACATCGGATCACAGAGACATTCCTTTGGAGGATTACATGGCATCATGGAGGATCTTATCCAACCCCTAGTACCCAAACGACTTACCTAGGAGAGACAAAACGTCATATTTTGAGGGCTGACGTCATGCTTGAGGGGGTTTGGTGGTGATGGAGTTATTGCACATTGACACTTGGCATGCTTTGACTGGAGGAGACATGGATTGACCCTAGAACATGAAGAGGAGGCTCAGGGATCCCCAATGACCTCCATTTTTCTCTCCAACAACTTTCTCAAGTGGCCAAAACTTCCCCTAAAGGGGTGGCACCATCTTATGTTTAGGATTTCTATTGTGTTAAAGTGAAAATTAAATATTATTATTTGATGAAAGGGGTAAGATATGTTCGACAACACAGGTATTCCAACAAATGACAGACGCCTTCAGTAACCACTCACATAACTAGATTAAAGATCAACACACCAATGTTTTCATGTGGTAAAACCCCTACGGGGAAACATCCACGGCCCCAACCAACGCGACCAATTGGAGAAGTTTATTAATGTAGAAGGAAAATATTACAGAGAGATTTTACAAGAGAGTTTATCAGAATCGATCATTGACAAATGACCCTCCATGCTCTTTAAATAGAAATCATGGACCAATCGAGTGTTAAGTCACGAATCAATGGCCGTTAAGATCGAGGAGAATATGAATCGTCAGATCACTTTATGTCAGGAACATATTGTAACCATCGGATTTCCTAACTACAAATACATACTAAAGAAACACACTTTTACCTAACGACACATTAGACCAAGTAGATCTTAACTAAATCCTAAGTGTCTAAATATCATAACATCCCCCCTTAAGAAAAACTTGGGATAAGATTGAAGGATTTACAATAGTGACACAATATGAGAAGGAAGGAGGCATTAGATCCTATCCCCCCTTAATGACAACTACCTGAACTCCTAACATAGATCAGAGTTTGGAAAACTTCACTTCTTTAAGAGACTTTGTGAAAATGTCTTCAACTTGATCTTCTGTAGGGCAAAATAACACTTCAATAACTTGATCATGAATGATCTTTCTGATGAAGTGCATGTGTAGCTCGATGTGCTTGCTGCGCTGATGTTGAACTGGGTCTTTGGTGAGCTTGATGGCACTTTGATTGTCACACCAAAGGCTGGTCGGATGCTGCTGCTGGAATCCAAACTCTGAAAGGATCTGTCGAAGCCACAAGGCTTCCTGACTTGCATTTACCATTGCTCGATACTCTGCTTTTGCTGAAGAAAGTGCAATAGCCTGTTGTTTCTTATAGGCCCAAGTGACAGGTCCTGATCCAAGGCTGAAAACATAACCTTCAGTAGACTTATGATCATCAGGGTTGCCGACCCAATCTGAATCAGTGAAACCAACCAATAAAGGAGTCCCCCTTGAACTGTAATGTATCCTGAACTGAACTGTACCACGAACATAGCGAAGTATCCTTTTAGTTGCTTTCCAATGGCTTTCATGGGGTGTTTGCATATACCGGGAAACAAGACCAACATCAAAGGAAAGATCAGGACGTGTATAAGTCAAGTATAAGAGGCTACCAACTAACTGACGATACAAGGTGGCATCAACTTCGGGATAAGTACAGGTGGCAGTAAGGTTGACTCCAGACTGGAAGGGAGAAGGGGCAGGTTTACAATCGTCCATGTGAAAGCGACGAATAAGGTCACAAGAATACTTAGACTAGGAAAGAAAAATTCATTCATTGGTTTGCAAAACTTGGAGGCCAAGGAAGTAGTGCAAAAGCCTAAGTCTGTCATTTCAAATTTCTTCTTAAGGTTGGTTTTCACATGGTTTAAAAGTTTTGAGTCACTACCAATAAGGATAAGGTTATCAACATAAAGGACAAGGATTATGAGATGGATTCCTACTTTCTTGGTATAGACATTAGGATCATAATGGAATCTAGAGAATCCAATGTCAATAAGAAAGCTGTCCATTTTGACATACCAAGCTCAGGGAGCTTGCTTAAGACCATAAAGAGATTTCTTAAGGCAACAAACAAGGCTAGATTCATTCTGGACATAGCCATGAGGTTGTTCCATCTAGATTTCTTCTTGCAAATCTCCGTGCAAGAAGGAAGATTTAACATCCATTTGATGGACCTCTCATTTATGTGAGGAAACAAGGGTAAGAACAAGGCACATGGAATTCATTTTGGCTACAAGGGAAAATGTTTCATTATAGTCAATTCCTTCAACTTGGGAAAATCATTTGGCAACTAACTGAGCTTTGTGTCTTTCAACACTTCCATATGATGCATACTTAGTTCTGTAGACCCATTTACATCTGACAAGTTTTCTTCCTTTTGGAAGAGGTACAAGATCCCAAGTATTGTTTGCCATTAAAGAACAATACTCTTCATTCATTACTGTATCCCAATCTAGATGACCTGAAGCTTCTGAAAATGTCTCTGGATCATGAGTCTTTGAAACTTGAGCCAAAATAGAAGAGGCTCGCTGGAATTGTGAACGTGTTTGACGCTGATCTGAAGGATCACCGATAAGACCACCAACTGCTTCTCGTGTTGAACGGACCCATCTAGGAAGCGGTGGAATTGGTGCTAGTTCAGGTTCAAAGGAATCATCTGGAGGAAGGTGAGCAGGTGAAGGTGGATTTTCATCCCCACTGTCATCATCTAAAGAAGAAACCAAAATAGGAACAAAAGAAGGCATAAACGCCAAAGATGGCTCGTAGGCCGAAGAAGGCACAAATGCCGAAGATGGATCACAGGCCGAAGAAGGCACAATCACCGAATTAGGTTTGCAGGCCAAGATATTTTCATCAAATTTAACACCTCTTCTAATAATAATTTCATTACAATGCGGTTGAAGAAGTCTATAACCTTTGACATCTTCAGAATAATCAACAAATATACACTTCTCACTTTTAGGCTGTAATGCTTTCCTTTTCTCATCAGGAATGTGAGCCCATGCTATGCTGCCAAATACATTGAAGTGACTTACATCTGGTTTAATTTTATTCCAAGCTTCTTTCGGTGTTATATTTTTAAGAGCCTTTGTGGGAGTGCGATTTACTATGTAATTTGCATAGTTGATTGCTTCTGCCCAATACTTTAGACTTAATCCCTTAGATTGGATTATACAATTAGCCATTTCTTTTAGTGTGCGTTTCTTTCTCCCAACAATACCATTTTGTTGTGGTCTATATGGAACAATGTGTTTAATTTTGATGCCCTGTCTAGTGCAGTAACTTGTAAAATTATTGTTCACATATTCGTCTCCATTATCCATTCTTAACTTTTGAATTTGATGTCCAGATTGCTTTTCTACAAGGGCCTTGTAGGCCAAAAAGTTGTCAAAAACTTCACTCTTAAGTTTTAAGAAGTAAACCCAAGTACGTCTGGAAAAATCATCAATGAAAGTTAAGAAATACTTGCACCCAGAAAAAGAAAGAGAAAAAAGTGGACCACACAAATCACCGTGAACAAGCTGCAAAGGGCTTGAGGCATGCCGAGAGACACGTTTGTCAAAAGTGTCTCGATGATGTTTTCCGAGAACACAACCGACACAAACACCATCTCTGCATGAAACACAAGGAAGACCCGTCACCATCTATTGATTACATAGTTGTTGCAATGAGCGATAGTTTAGATGACCAAACCGCTCATGCCAAAGTTTTCTCAATTCATTGCTATGAGCAACAAACAGTGATGAAAAATATGATGACCCAAAGTTGTCAAACTTGTACAACCTGGTAATATCATCAACAATTCCAATTTCCAGAACATGCTTAGGATCTTTTAGATCCTTGATTACAACTTGGTGAGGTGAAAACTCTACGATTTTAACTTCACCTGAATGAGTGATTTGATTTACTGATAGAAGGTTACAAGAAAGACTTGGAACATATAATACATCATTGAAATGACCATTATCTACTTGAACTGTTTCAGATCCTGCAACACTAAGTGATCTATCATCACCAACAAATATTTTCTTGGTGTTACATTCATTTAGAGCAGAAAATGTCTTTATCCTTAGCCATATGATAAGATACTCCATAATCAATAAGCCACTCATCAAAAGAAGAATTAGAAGTTGTATTGAAGGAGAAACCAAAAGCGGAAAGTGCATGTCCATGAGAAGAAGAAGAAGTAGAATCAATGCTGATGTTGTGCTTCTTCATCGTTGCTTCTAAAGATTCCATCTTCTTGAAACATTTGGACTCATCATGACCATCTTTATCAGAAAGTTGCAATGTCTGTCAATCTTATTTTTATATCTTGCTCCTTTGTCACCATTAGGAGTTGAAGCTATCTGAGCGGGTTTGGGACCTTTATGTTGCTTGTTGTTGTAGAGAGGATGTTGCTTCTTGGGATACTTGGGTTTATCTTTCTGCTGGGCAACTAAGGCTTTGTTGGAGATACCTGCAGTGTTGATCACTCCAAGTTGTACAAAGTTATCTTCCTCTCTAATCAAAGCAACACAAAATGACTCAAGAGTGGGTTTTTGATAAGCTTTCCCTAGAGCCTCTTTCATGGCATAAAAGGTAGATACAAACACAAAATATGAACACCGTATATTAAAAAGAATAAGATAGATGCAACACTCTTCTTCCATTTTTATCTCACATTCTTCACATAAAATTCTGAGTGTTTTAAACTTAGATAGATAGTCTCCAAGGAAAAAAAAACCACTTGGACTTAAGGTTAGTACTTGCTTTTCTAACTGCTGTGCTCAAATAATATTGAGTTTACCAAACACAGATTCAATCTTTTCCCAAGCTTCTTCGGGGTCATCAATTTCTTTAAGGTGGAACCTTAAATCAAGAGAGATGGACATTTCGATTAGTCCACGTGCATCGTCGGTCCTATTATCCCATTTGAATTTCTTATCATCATCAGTGGGTGCTTTTTCCTTTCCCAAGGTAATCCGGTACAAGCCTTTACTTCTTAATAAATCTTCCATATGAGATTGCCATTGGAAGTAGTTGGGCTGGTAAGCAAAATATTACTTGTAGAATCCATATTGAATATGCAGATAATATGGATTTGAAAACTGAAACTAATGATCTGGATGGAAAGATCTCGAAAAATTTTGTGGTTTAAAAAAAAAACCGGCACTGAAAACAGACTTCGGATGTGAGAGTTATTCCATTTAAAAAAAATGCATAAATGGTAACCAAAGGACCACGTGGTAGTTGCTTTATGAAGTGACCCACTTTTATAAAGAGAAGTGGGGATTACTTTTACAATGAGGTTACTTTATAAAAGAAAAGATGCATGCAAAATAAATAACTCTAAAATAAAATATTAAAGCTACTTATAGTGATTCACTTTTATATTTGAAGTGAAATACAATTTACAATTTTGGCATGAACTTTTTCAAAAAACAAAACAAAAGAGAGACTTGAACTCAAGACCTCTTACTTAATAAAACAACTTTTAACCAAATGGTCTAGCAAAACATATTGTATTTTTTAGTGAGAGGATTGTGGGTGTTGGTGTTGTTGTTGTTGTTCTTGAAGATAGTCTTGGAGAACATGCTAAAAAAAAAACTCTTTTTACACATGAGAAAAATTTCACTTATCGATGACAACAAGGGTTAGATCTCGGTTAGCATACTCGGAAGATGCACATTTTCCTATTTGTTTCTGATTTTCCGAGATCGCACAGGGCACGGGGAAAAGAGAATACAAATATCTAAAAGAGTAGCAACCCGAAAATAAATAATACAAAACCGAAATATAACCAAAATGATACTTTGCAAAAATTTAAAAAATGTGTATTCAGGCTTTATACTTCCAGATCTGACTGAGATGGTTGTATCTTAGGCAAAAAGAAACCTTTTCGAGTGAAACGAAAAGTGTTCCTAACTGAAACGAGCGCTTCAGACGCAATGGAACAGTCCTCTCAGCCCAAAAATGTAAGAAAATGACAGAAAATGGAGATGAGGCAACCGACTTCATGATCTCGATCTACAAAAGGAGCGAGTCTTCAAACAGACTCTGATACCATATTTGAAAACACAGGTATTCCAACAGAGGACGAACAACTTCAGTAACCACTCACATAACCATATCAAATATCAACACACTGATGTTTTCACGTGGTAAAACCCCTATGGGGAAACATCCACGACCCCAACCAACGCGACCACTTGGAGCAGTTTATTAATGCAGAAGAAAAATATTACAGAGAGATTTTACAAGAGAGTTTCTCACAATCAATCATCGAAAAATGACTCTCCATTCTCTTTAAATAGAGATCATGGACCAATCGGGTGTTAATCCACAGATCAATGGCCATTAAGATCGAGGAGAATATGAACCGTCGGATCACTCTATGTCGGGAACATATCGTGACCGTCAGATTTCCTAACTACAAATGCATACTAATGCATACTAAAGAAACACACTTTAACCTAACGACACATTAGACCAAGTAGATATTAAATAACCCCCAAGTGTCTAAATATTGTAACAAGATAAGGATTGTTGACCCCTTATCTTATGTTTTACCCTTGCTAGGTGGAGAAACTATGTTTTAAGGTTTTTGTATAAATAAAGATCACGTGAATCTCATTTCATAACATAACTCTTCCCTGTGGAGAAGGAGACTTGGATGAAAATTTTGCTATACTTGTGCATTTTTGGTTTCTCTCTCTCTTGAAAATGGTTTATGGTGTTATCTTTTGGTGAATGGATGAGAATAAGTGATGTGAACCTCTTGAAGGCTTTCTCGTTTGCTCTTGGATGATATTTTGCATGGTGAACTAAGGTTTAAAATCTCATTTCTTGGAATTGGTAAGGAAAAATATGCACATGCTAGTTCTTTATTTCTTACTTTGGTTATTTTCCGTGAAAACCCTAGGAGGAGTATGTTGGATACACATTCCATCATTGCTTCATCCTTTTGTTAAGGTTATAAGTCATTTTTGAGCAAGGGTTGCTAGGAGAAGTACAAGTGTGTACACTCTACTAGATTAACCCTTAGTTGGTTAGCATACCCTAGGGAGTAAGAGGATTTACACCCCTAGGGATCTGGTTGATCCAACTTGTGTGTTAAAGACCCAATTCACCCAATTTTAAAGGCACTAATCTAATCTTTTATTGCATTGGATAAGTAAAATACTTGCATTGAAATACATGATTTTACGAGATATTGAATTTGTTCAAAGTGGAATCAATTCTTTTCCTTAATTGCTTGCTTGAGCCACTAGGGAAGTTTGATTGGTCAATGATACCTTCTTGTTGTTACAAATTTATGATACAACCATTAGGGCTGCAGAAAGCTGTCTTTTGCAAGCTCAATTTCTGACTCTTTTACCATTGGAATTAGTTGGAGGGTTGCTATTATTAATCTACTTGATGTTGGCTATTGTTGGGAAATATTTTGGATGATTTATTGGGGTAAACGTTGTTGCTGTAGAAAAACATTGCTACAACCACTTGGTTTTCATAAATATACTTTGAAAACTTATCTTTACAACAATTTAAATACCACTAAAGTTGTGCTAAAGTGTTGATAAATTATCTATATATTTTATGCTTCATAACTCAACTAATATTTGATGATTTAAGTGGTTTGATCCACAATAGTTACTTGATTTCATTGATGATATATATCTCTGTTTACTGGTGAAATTAGGGACAATTAGCTTAACTTGCCACCTAACATATACTGCAAACAATTGGTTTTTCTTGTGTCTTGGTCATTTACAAACATTCTCAGCAGGTACCCAAGGACTTGGCAACCTTAAACCTCTCCCGATACTCATTTGCAAGCCTTATTCCATATAGTAACTTGACCTATAGGGTCTTCCATTCATACATCTCACTTTCCATCTCATTTCCCCCCTAGGGTCACTTAGACTCCCCCCTTCAGGTAATTTTATCATCTCTAAAGTGACAAGAATATCTGCCTAAGGTGACAATGGGAAGGTGGTCTCAAAGTTGTCGCCATTTGGTGGTTGGGTCGGGCTTTGCTCAACATACAATTTGTACGATAACATTTTGACACCGTTTCTAGGGAGGATTTTGAATCCTCTTCCGAACCCTAACAACACTTTGGCAAGATTTGAGCCCAAAGCCTTTACCCTTAGCTTTCCTGGAGACTCCATTGAATAACGTTCCCTTTTCCACCCTTGACGATCTCTCCTTGAAGCTCATCTGACAACTCCACTTTCCATGAACCTGTTGAGATTTTATGTAATTTTGGAAGTTATTCCTAAGTGTAATTGTGAAAGGGTTTATTGATAAGTCATGTCTTTTAGGTCTTTTAGAGTATAAATATAGGTTATATCGAGTCATTTTGAGACCACTCATCGAACATAAGTACAAGAGAGTAGTGCCCACTTATCTAGGAGACAATTCTTGGTTCGTGTCTGGGTCTCTTTGGTCTTGATTTTGTGAAAGAGCACTATATGACATTGTACATGTTGGAGGAATCTATACTGAGGAAAGTTTGCAGGGTTTTCTCCCCCTTGACGGTTTCCTTGAGGATATATCTTATTGTTTTGTGGATATGTGTCTTTCAATTGTGACCCTTTTTCATATTGAATAATAATAAAAGAATATAATAATTTAATTGGTGGAAAACATAAAAAAAATCAACACGGTATCAGAGTAGGCTTGGAAAATAAGATTTTTCGTAGATTTTTTGAAGTGTTTTGGAAAACTAACTTCACCTTCCGAGGAAGGATGACTACATGCACCAAAATTGACAAGAAGCTGGAAGGAACAAAAAACTTCAGAGCATGGAAGTACAGAGTAGGCCTCCTTCTGGAAGAACATGATTTACAAAGATTTGTTGAGGAGGAAGTTCCAGAACCATAGAAAGATAAGGCCAAGGCAAAGCATAAAAATAACCATGCCATGGTTAAGAGGATTGTTGTAGACTCAATCAAGGATCATCCGATCCATCACATTTCTCCATTAAAATCTTTGAAGAAGATGATGGATGCATTGACTCAACTATTTGAAGGAAAAAAACATCAACCAAAGGATGACATTGAAGACCCAGGTGAAGAATGTGAAGCTTCAAGATTCAGAGTCCATTCACTTTTAATTCTCGAGAGTGAACCAGATCAAGGAACATAATGAAGTTATTCAAGACACTATTGATGAAGAAAAAATGGTAATGAACACCTTGAATGGTATCCCAAGGTCATGGGACTCATTCATTCAAGGAATATGCTCATGGAGGAAGCTAATCAAGTTTAACATATTATGGGAAGATTTCACTCAAGAGGAAGCAAGGTTGGTAGCAAGAGAAGAGAAATTGAGGGATGATGATCAAGATTTACCTGCTCATACAAGGAAAGGAAAGAGTAAGAAGGAACCCTCATCCCCAAAGAAACCTCAAAATTTGAAGAAGAATCAAAGAGACTATTGAAATGTGAAGTGTTTTTGTTGCGAAAAGTTGGGACACGTTGCTAAATTTTGTCCCCTTATTTTTAAACTAAAAGAAAAGGAAAAGGGAAAGAGACATCATGCTCATGCCGCTGAAGATGATGAACCACCGAAGAAAATTGCAAGAGAAGATGATTCAAGTGATTATGACTACGTTCTAATATCATCTCTCACAAGAACAATCACCCCTGGAAATGATACTTGATTGGTGGATAATGATGCTTCTAAGCATATGACAAGGTATAAAGGCTCTCTGTCAAACTTAATTCATAAAGACTCACCTCATAATGTGAAGCTGAGTGATGATTATCAGTATCCAATCAAAGGAGTAGGAGAGACCTCCTACAAACTAGATTTTGGGAAGGCAATGAGGATGAAGGACACGATTTATGTACCAGGTTTGAAGAAGAACCTTCTCTTGATTTCATCTTTGGATGAGAATGGTTTCAGTGTTGCATTTGTAGATGGAGAAGTTTTCATGTGGCCAAAAGCAAAGACATTTGATGATTTAATTGTTATCGGTGTCCAAAAAGGAGGGTTGTATAAATTCAAGGGATGCTCAGATTCAACATTGATTCACGACATTGTGAATTCAAGTGAGCTATGGTATATGATATTTTCCCACCTACACTACAGAGCTTTACCAATCGTGAGCAATATGGTAACATGATTACCAGATATTCAGGTGAATCCATATGGCGTGTGCAAAGGTTGTCCATAAGGCAAGAATGTGAAGAACCCCTTTCCAAGCAGTGATAGAAGAGCCAAAGGAGTATTAGATATTGTACACTCAGACGTATGCGGACCTATGCCACATGTACATATATTATGTATATTTTATT
>JZKD02S1890125.1:151761-174189 GCA_000966675.3 Picea glauca
ACTTGACATCAACCAATGACATCAATCAAACCAAACCATTTACATCAATGACATATGATCCAACAATCTCCCAAGTAATCAAACCATTGGCATCAATGACAACACGATCCAACAAGTATTTGGTAAGTTCCAGGAATTCAAGGCACCAGTAGAAAACCTAACAGAAAGGAATATAAAGATGTTGATATCATGCAATGGAGGATATTTCACCTCAAATGAATTCTCATATTTCTGCAAAGAAGTTGGGATTAAGAGGGAGCTCTCTACTCCCTATAATCCGCAACAAAATGGAGTGGCAGAGAGAAAGAATCAGACGATTATGGAAGCAGTGAAGGCCATGATCCATGATCAAGATTTACCTATGTATCTATGGGAAGAAGTTGCGATGATAGTTGTGTACGTGCAGAACATAAGTTCCCATCGAGTTCTTGAAAACAAGACACCTGAGGAAATGTTTCAGGAGATAAGCTAGAGGTCAACCACATGAGGATATTTGGTTGTCTTGTATATGTACATGTCCCCAAGGACAAGAGAATAAAGTTGGACCCATATGGAAAGAAAGGTACATTTGTTGGGTACAATGACACATCAAAGGCCTACAGAGTATACATTCTCGATCACTGGAAGATTGATATTAGCAGGGATGTCACCTTCGATGAGGATGTAGATTTTCACAAGTCAAAGCAGGGTTGTGCAGAGGAATATCATGATGAAGAGAATGGAGTTCCTAGAGTCCCATAGAAAATAGAAGTGGAAGCAGAGGAATCCATTCCCAAGGATCAAGATATGGCCAAATCATAGAGGCCTATGGAGAACCCTACACAAAAGAGAAGACCAACTTGGGGACAAGGGGACATCAGAGATGCAAAGAGATATGGTGCCTAGGATGGATCATCTAGGAAAGTCAAGAAACCAAAACTGTATCCCAACTATGTGGAATTATTGTGTGATATCATTGATGTAGAGCCTACCAGCTATGAAGAAGCTGCAGGAAAGAAATAATGGGAGGATGCCATGGTTGAGGAATACTAGTCAATAGTGAAGAATGACGTTTGGGATGTGGTTCCCAGACCCAAGTAAAAATTAGTTGTGAGCTCCAAGTGGATATTTAAGACGAAGCATGATGCAAATGGAAGCATTGAGAAATACAAGACTAGATTTATAGCACGAGGATTTTTTCAGAAGGAAGGAATTGACTACGAGGACACTTTTTCTCATGTGGCAATATATACTTCAATAATGGTTTTTCTTTCAATAGCTACTATGATGAAATGAAATGTTCATTAGATGGACATAAAGACAAAATTTTTGAATGGGGCAATAAAGGAAGAGGTTTACATGGAACAACCACAAAGATTCGAGACACATGATAGGGAGACACATGTGTGCAGGTTAAATAAGGCATTATATGGAGTGAAGTAGCCACCAAGAGCATGGTGTGGTCAGATTGATGGTTTTCTGATGAGATTGGGATTTACCAAGAGCAGTGCAGATTCTAACCTTTACTTCAAGGTTGAGGATGATGGACTAGTGATATTACTACTATATGTGGATGACTTGTCCTTGATAGGAGTGGATAAGCTCATCACTGGGTGTAAGATAAAACACGTTGTAGAGTTCGAAATGAAAGACCTAGGTTTGATGCACTACTTTTTGGGTCTAGAGGTATGGCAGAGGAAGAAGGAGATCTTCCTAAATTAGGTAAAATATGTTGTGGAGATCCTGAAGAGTTTTGAGATTTTGCACTGTAAATTGATGGCTACACCGATGGCATCAAATATGAAGTTGTTGGATAATACGACATTATGGATTCTACATTATACAGATAAATTATTGGATAATTGATGTATTTGATGAATACACGAACATATATTTGTTTTGTTGTGAACACCCTGAGTCAGTACATGGTTGAACCCGTACGTGTTCACCTGATTTCCATAAAACATGTGATGCGGTACCTTAAAGGTACAATGGATTATGGGCTCAAGTATGTTGTAGAGAGTGAGATCAATCTACTTGGATATTCAGATTCAGATTGGGCCGATAGTGTTGCAAATCGGAAAAGTACATTAGGATGTTGCTTCACTTTGGGATATGATATGATTTCATGGATCATTAAGAAGAAACCATGTGTAGAAATCAGTACCACTGAGGCAGAGTATGTGGCATCATGTGCAACAAGTCACGAAGAAGTGTGGCTTCGGAAATTGCTGATTGGATTATACAATATTGCGATGGAGGCGACTTGTATCTTGTGTGACAATCAGAGTTGTATAAAGTTGTTAGAGAACCCGATGTTTCATGATAAGTCGAAGCATATCGAAATCAGGTATCATTATATCGGGGATATGGTGTAGAAGGGATCATTGAGGCTCTAATATGTGGTTATCGATGAGCAGGTTTCAGATGTGCTGACAAATCTGTTGTCAAGGACGAAGTTCGAGTACTTCAGGGACTAGCTCGACGTAGTCCCTCTTCAGAGGGAGTGATGGATTCATATGTTATCGTAGGGTAGTGGATGTCATGATGACATGTTGTAGCTATTGGAGAGCTACCCACCAGCCCTGGATGCATGCTAAAGAGACGAGGTACAAATGTTATCGTAGGGTACTGGATGTCATGCATAAGATATCCGAGTTTTCTGTGGGAAACTGGATAGTCTCATGATGACATATTGTAGCTATTAGAGAGCTACCCACCGACCCTGGATGCATGCTGTGAAGTCACTATGGATTTCTTGTGATGTATATATTCATGTGTCCGACATTCAATGGTCATGAGTGTTGAATTTTAATGCTTAGCTCATGCACATGTAGTTTATTTCATTTAGCATGTACTTGAAACATAAACAATGAAACAATACCATACACAAGTGTTGCAATAACCAAGATCACAAGAAGAATAACCATGAACAAGAACACAAGAAGTATCTCGGGAAAACCCTTCTCAACCAAGGGAAAAACCCAACAATCCTTTTCTATATTATCAAGAGAAGATCCCCCACAACATAGACATTAACACACAAGAGAGTGCTTACAAAACCTAGAAACTTGCGCCCTAGAAAGATGTGCACTTCAGTCATACACGTATTTGCTGAAATTATGAGATGACAAGTGAGTGAGTGTGATCCACAATGGGGATCCACTCTTATTTATAAAAGACTTAACACATCAAAATGTGTGTCTATTGGTACAATAGGTCCGATTTCTATAAATAAAAAATATAATTAATCTTTACACAATATTAATTATATTTCATATGGTGGGACCGACTTGTACCCTTCACAACATAATTAGGTTTACAAACAAATCTTACTCTCAAACAATATAGCAAGGGATCCACACATCCTCTAGTGGTAAGCCACTAGGGACACATCCACCTGTGCTCATCCACATGGACGTCACTCTCAATAGATCACTCAACTGATTCTAAAGGAGTACCATCTGGAGAGCCATCTCAAGATGACTCAACTAAGTCCATAGGAGTACAAGGCAGGAGACCATCTCAAGCCGACTCAACTCAGTCCAGAGGAGTATAAGGTAGGATACCATCTCAATTCATCTCAACTCAGTCTAGAGGAGTAGACAAGAGACCACACATCATCACAACTCAGTCCATAGCCTGACACACACCCATCACATGGGCACACCCAACACTTGGGTTCTCTCTCACAGATGTCTCAACTCAGTCCAGAGGAGAACGATCTGGAGGATGTCTCATGAAGCTGCAATCAATAACACTCCCTCTCAGCTAGGGAGGAATTCTTCACCAAGCCAAGTCTCTCAGGGAAGTACTCGAACTTCGTCCTGGCAAGCAGTTTCGTGAAGACATGTACTACATGTGTACTAATTTCCTTTGCACCATATCTTTGATATAATGGTATTTGATCTCCATGTGTTTCAATTTATTGTGAAACATAAGATTCTATGAGAGCTTCACACAACTTTGGTTATCGCAATGGATAACAGTGGAATCCATATCATGACCAAATATATTTGCAAGGATATTGCGAATCCACACTGCTTTGCAGATTGCCACACATAACACTATGTACTTTGCTTCTACAGTACTCAAAGCCACATATCTCTTTTTCCTGTTGCACCAGGAAACCATGGCAGATCCCAAGGTAAAACAACAACCATATGTGCTCTTCCGGTCCACTGCGCTCCCTACCCAATCTGCATCAACATATCCCTGCAATCTCATGTCTACACCAAAGGCATATCTCAGGCCATATCTAACTGTTCCTCGTAGATATCTCAACACATGCTTCACTGTTATCCAGTGAGTTTGTCTCGACTGACTCATAAACTAACTAAGTAAATTCACTACATATCATATATCAGGTCTGGAGTTAACCAGATACATCAATGATCCAATCAGCTGTAGGTAAAGATGTAGATCAATCTCGCATGAGTCAATAGAAGACTCGTTCATTTTCTTCATATCCATCACCATCGGTGTAGGCATCGACTTGCAGTTTGTCATACCAAATTTCTTCAATATCTCCACTGTATATTTTCCTTGACTTAGGAAAATCTCATCAGTCCTCTGCCATACTTCTAGTCCAAATAAGTAGTGCATCATACCAAGGTCCTTCATCTCGAATTTAGAAGTCAATGCACGCTTGCATTCAACAATAAGACTTTCTGAACCGGTGAGGAATAAATCATCAACATAAAGGACCAAAATCAGGCACTCGTCACCAAAAAAATGGTAGTGTAGGTTGGGATCAACAACACTCTTGCTAAAGAACAAACGCATCAAGAATCCATCAATATTATCGTAGAAAGCATGAGGTGCCTGCTTGAGTCCATACAAGATTTTCTTCAACCTGCACACATGAGACTCCTTCTCATGTATCACAAATCCATCTGGATGCTTGATGTAAAATTCTTCCTCAATGTCACCATTGAGAAAGTTTGTATTTACATCCATTTGATGTAGTGTCCAACCCATGGATGTATCTAGGGAAATAATCCTACGGATGGAAGTGTATCGGGCTACCGGAGCAAATGTCTCCTCATAATCTAATCCCTCCACCTAAGAGAATCCTTTGGCCACAAATCTCGCTTTGTATTTCTCGACACTTCCATTAGCTGCATGTTTTATCTTATATATCTACTTGGAAGTCACCACAAACTTCCCTTTCGGTCTCAGAACTATATCCCACACATCATTCTTCATGATGGACAAATACTCTTTTGTCATGGCATCTTGCCAAACTTGTTGCTTTTCCATGACAAGAAGGCTCAGTATCAATGATGTGGGTCATAGCTGAAATGTAGCTTGAAAATATATGTGGTCTCTTGCTCTCTCGGAATGTACCTCAAGGAGCTGCATGTCCCTCTGCCTTCTGCAGAGTTTGTCGAGCCCAGGCAAGACTTTTATGGACTACTGCAATGTCTCTGGGAACATCAACTAGAGCTACTAGATCAGCTGGATTAGCTGGATCAATGATTGTCTCCCTATGAACTATTGAAGGAGGATAAGGTACTATCTCGCTTTCAATCTCCATCTGATATTATCTGGATCTTCAAAAGGATATATATTCCTCAAAGGTGACATCTCTGCTCACCTCAATCTGTCTCTGACCAAGGATGTAGATCCATAATCCTTCGAAGATTCATTGTACCCAAAAAATGTACCCTTTATACCTGAAGGGTCTAGCTTGGTCCTCTTCTCCTTGGATACATGAATGTATACCAGAAACCCAAATATCCCGAAGTGTCCAACCTTAGGCTTCACTCCAATGAAGGCTTCTTCGAGAGTCATTTTATTCAAAATCTGACGAGGAATCCTGTTCTAAACATACACAACTATCATGGATGCTTCTGCCCACAAAATCATAGGTATATTGTGATCATGTATCATCGCTTTGGTTTCCTCAATAATGGTTTTGTTCTTCCTCTCTGTAACCCCATTATGCTGAGGGTTATAAAGAATAATGTACTCCCTCTTGATCCCTGCCTCAATACAAAAATCAATGAAATCCCTGGAGGTGTACTCTCCTCCATTATCTGATCTCAATACCTTGATCCTCCTCCCGGTTAGGTTCTCAACCTAATCTTTAAACTCTTGAAATATTGCAAGGACTACATCCTTGGTCTTCAAGAAATAAATCCACATCTTCTAAGAGTGATTATCGATGAAGAGAACATAATACAAATATCCATTCAAGGAAGCAACAGTCATGGGTCCACAAACATCTGAATGTATCAAGTCCAAGATCCCCTTGGATCTGTTGTCTCTGCTCAAGAAGGACCCCTTGACATTATTTCCAAGAGAACAAACTCTGCACATGCCATCATGTTGAACATGTATCTATGAAAGACCTGTTACCATCTTCCCCAGAGCGGGAAGGGATCTAGAATGTATATGAGCAAGTCTCCTATTCAATATCTCACTCAGGCTGATAGTATTATGTAACAGGGCCTGGACTGGTCGGACAATCAATCTGTACAAGCTGTTTTCTCAAACACCAATCACTTAGGCATAATTCACATGTGAGTTATTGTGCCATGCAAGAAATTTTCCTTCAGAGAAGGTAACCTTGTAGCCTTTATCCTCTAAGGAAGAAACATAGACAAGGTTCCTTTTCATTCCAGGTACATATAATACCTCACTCAATTGAAGTGGTATGCCATAATCTAGTTGGAATGCAAAAGTTCCAACTCCTTTCATAGTATATCTAGCATTGTATCCAAGTACAACATGTGGACTAGACTCTTTCTCAACAAGGTATGTTATATGAACTCTATATTCGATCATGTGTCTGGAAGCACCACTGTTAATTAATCAAATATCACTCTCAGTAGGAACCGTACTTGAGAGTGATTATATGAAGAAGAATGATTCATATTTTATGTCTTCATCTCTCTGATGTGGTTCTGGTTATGTCTTCAATAGAGGATGCAAGTTGTCTTCCTTTCTTCCTATTAGGACAATTTCTCGCAATGTGTCCATACTTGTCACATCTGAAACACTAAATCTTTGAATTGTCTTTTCTATGTTCATGACTTGACGCTGATGAAGTTTTCTTGTCTTTGAATTCTTTGTTGAAAATTCTTCTATTTCTTCTTCCTTTCTTTCTATGGAAAGCAAGCGCATGATTTTCATCATGATGGGAGTCTTACACTCCTTTGGCTATAAGTTTGGTTTCTTCCTGGGTGCAGTCTATCCATAAATGATCAAATCCAAGTAGATCTTCTCTACCACTGATACTTTGAAGAAATGGTTCCCAATGTCTTGGAAGAGCATTGAGAGCAGTCAAGAAAAGTTCTTTGTCTGATATGGTTTCTCCAATGGCACCTAGCTGATCTTTGATCTCTAAAATCTTCATGAAGAAGGTAGTAACGATGTCATATTTTGTCATCTTGATATGTTGAAGCCGATTCTT
Organism: Picea glauca; assembly: GCA_000966675.3. Taxonomy (NCBI): domain Eukaryota; kingdom Viridiplantae; phylum Streptophyta; class Pinopsida; order Pinales; family Pinaceae; genus Picea; species Picea glauca. The sequence goes on from JZKD02S1890125.1 coordinate 159,161, forward strand.
CAATCTAAGAGCTTCGATTAAGTTGTTTCTCTCAAACATATTATTCAATGCATCATACATCTCATAAGTGTCTTTAAGGTAGCAATACAAGGAAATATATGATCTCTTACTGAATAGATGATTATCTTCCTTTCTTTGACGTCATCTGCCTTCCAATCATCCTTCTCTTCATCGGTAGTTGTTTCTGGTAGAGTCTTTCATATCAAAATTAATAGGTCATCCTCTTCCAGGGTAATCTGTAGTCTTGATTTCCAGGAACTGAAGTTGCTTGATCCATCAAGCCTATCTTCCACCAAAGTTCTTTTCCTCATGGTTTGCAGATTCTTCCATAAACCCTAACGGCTAGGCTAGGATAGAAACCTTAGGTTTTTTTGGACTTATGAATGCCAAAAATAAGCCTTGGAAAGTCATAAGAACACTGGTGAGCTGCTAAAATCCTTCAAAGAGCTACAAAAACCCTAAAACCAAAATTCTACAGAAACCCTAGGGGACAAAAATAAAAGATTCTTGGAATTGCAACTTGAGAGTTGTTGGAGGTGCACTGAAGGAGGCCGTACACTCCTATGAAAAAAATATCCCCAACGCTCAAGTGTAAAGTACTGAAACTGGCAAAAGAAGGAGGGTCATTTTTGTAGTAGCAACAAGAAGGTGACGACTGGCTCTTTAATAGCTTGTGCAATGGTCTCTTCAGGAAATCTACTATGATACCATATTTAATTTAATGCTTATCTCATGCACATGTATTTTATTTCATTTATCATGTACTTGAACCATAAACAATGCAACAATACCATACAAAAGTGTTGCAATAACCAAGATCACAAGAAGAATAACCATGCACAAGAACTCGAGAAGTATCCTGGGAAAACCCTTCTCAACCAAGGGAAAAACACAACAATCATTTTCTATATTGTCAAGAGAAGATCCCCCACACCATAGACCTTAGCACATAATAGGGTGCTTACAAAACCTAGAAACTTGCGCCCTAGAAATATGTGCACTTCAGCCGTACAAGTGTTTGCTGAAATTATGAAATGACAAGTGAGTGAGTGTGATCCACAATGGGGATCCACTCTGATTTATACAAGACTTGACACAACAAAAGGTGTGTCTATTGGCACAATAGGACCGACTTCTATAACTCAAAAATATAATTAATCATCACACAATATTAATTATCTTTCATATGGTGGGGCCGACTTGTACCCTTCACAACATAATTAGGGTTACAAACAAATCTTACTCACAGACAATATAGCAAGGGATCCACACATCCTCTAGTGCTCAACCACTAGGGACACTCCCACCTGTGCTCATCCACAAGGACATCACTCTCAAAAAATCACTCAATTGAGTCCACATGAGTATCATTTGGAGAGCCATCTCAAGATGACTCAACTAAGTCCATAGGAGTACAAGGAAGGAGACCAGCTCTAGCCGACTCAACTCAGTCCAAAGGAGTACAAGGAAGGAGACCATCTCAAGTCATCTCAACTTAGTCCAGAGGAGTAGACAAGAGACCACACATCATCACAACTCAATCCAGAGTCCGACGCACACCCATCACATGGGCACACCCAACACTTGGGCTCTCTCTCACATATGTCTCAACTCAGTCCAGAGGAGAACGATATGGAGGATGTCTCAGGAAGCTGCAATCAACAAAAATGAGCTCTTGTGGATGGTGACAATGTTAGAGTCTTTGTCGAATAAAATACGTTTCTCATTAAGAGGGAGTGTTGAGATTTTATGTAATTTCATAAGTTATTCCTAAGTGTAATTGTGAAAGGGTTTATTGATAAGTCATGTCTTTTAGGTTTTTTAATTATAAATAGAGGTTATATCGAGTCATTTTGAGATCACTCATTGAACATAAGTACAAGAGAGTAGTGTGCACTTATCTAGGAGGCTATTCTTGGTTCTTGTCTGGGTATCTTTGGTCTTGATTTCGTGAAAGAGAATTATATGACATTGTACATGTTGGAGGAATCTATACCGAGGAAAGTTTGCAGGGTTTTCTCCCCCTTCAGGGTTTCCCTGAGGATATATATTATTTTTCTATGGATATCTATCTTTCAGTTGTGATCCTTTTGCATATTAAATAATAATAAAAGAATATGATACTTTAACAATTGGAAAAACATAAAAAAATCAACAGAACCCACCTTTCATTTTCCCCCCTTTCCATCCTTTGATGAGCCTTGATCTCATATGGAGACTCCATTGAAGTGCCTTTTCAATCAATGGAAATATGGTACCATGGGATGAACCCTCATCTAGAACTTGTTATGCCTCGAAGAGGGCACTTTTACATATGTAAAAGTAAAAGGCTGCTAATAAAGATGCTAGGAAATGCCGAATCGTATAAAAGAGTTATTTCCTACCAAAGAACTAGCCCTTGAAAATGAGGAAGTGCTTGAAGGACAGATTTATGAAGAAAGTTACCAAGAAGATCCCAATGAAGATCCAGACGAGACATTTGATAAAGAAGAAGTGCTCATATCTTCCCTTCCATTTGATGAAGACATCCATGCCTTTGTTCCTTCTACACATCAAGAAGAGAACATGATGAGTTGTAATCCTTTTGAAAATCTTGATGACACTTTATTCTGTGAATTTATACGAGAAGAAGTATTATAGGAGCCTTTGGATGTGACAAAACCTTTTAAGAAAATAAAAACAAATCACTATGCATTAAGGATCAAGCCTCGTGTGATGAAGAGGCAATGGAGGAGCATTCCCATGAAGAGAAAAAATAATCTTGATGAAGCGCAACATGTTGAGACATCACTATCTTTGCTCTTGCCTGATGAAGTCAAGGGTGTCCAACCATGCTCTCCTCTTATTCATGAAGTTGAATAAGCAACTAACATCAATGATGAAGAATTTGAAGATCCTGTTGAAACCGCCCCAACCTCTTCTCTTCCTGCACACGAAGAAAAAGAGATAGTCATTTTCAGTCATCCTAATGATATTATGAAAGAACCTTTGGATATGGTTTATGATCATATAAAAACTTTCATACAGATTGGAAGACGTAGGTGACATTTTGGTCGTCTCATTTTTTATAGAGACCCCATTTATGACATTGAGGGTAGCCCTCAAGAAAAGGGGTTGGAGTTTTCATATTCAAAGGACTACTTTTCATGCGGGTATGATTCATATGTTTGGAAGCCTGATGATGACATGATTACAAGTTTATTCAAGGATGACCGATCACAAAATTTTCAGGACTATTTTTAGTCATCCCTTGGGACTTGTGATCCATATCTTTTTGAGGATGAAGACTTGTTGTATGAGGACTCTCAACTACCTTCATCCTCAATTTTTGAAGAATGCCAAAACGTGGCCATATCAGATCAATCAAATGCTCACTCTACAAAGAGGAAGTATTTTCATATTTAGGATTTTTACAGGGACTCATAGATGAAGAGGCTATGTTTTTCCTTCTCTAGACCTGAGCCCGTCCCTTACCTCATCCATTCTTCTTAGGGAAATAGTTAGGTATTTCGGGGATCTCTCATATTTTTTCAACCTCCAAGGAGAAATGTTTTTTTGGGTGAAGATGAAGATGAGTCATCGTCTACATATGGTATCACTCTTCAGAGATGGACTGATCAGGCTTGTGGCTACACTTTCAGGAAGGATGATCAAGTTGATGGTTTCTCCTTCCAACAAGAATTCCTCCCTCCCACCCATATCTTTTCATTTCATTTCACGATTGATTGTATATATATTTATTCTCATGATCATTACGTGCTTGACTTATCTTTGTTGTTTTACATAATTAAGCATTAGTTGTATGAATTCACCTGACATCACCTATTGCTTGATCTTCAGGGCCCCAAGGTTCTAGATTAGTTTTAATTTGGATTTTTATGTATATGGATGAAGAGTGATAGAACCACCCTAGATTTTATGGTTTTCTTGTTTCAGTGTATGCATAGGTCCACTAGGAGATGTTGCGGTTCTCATGCACTCTACGAAGAGAACATGTCCCCAAGTAGGAGCCAGATGTTATCCCCATTTTTTGGGATAACTAAGTAGATGATGTCTCGAGGCCCTCATGTTGCATATATGGAGTTCCGAGAGACCAAATGACTCGCAATGTCCACTTGCACATACATAATCCCGCTCTATCACTACATTCTGATCCATTTTCAGCCCATCCACCACACCAACTAGATTCTGGAAGGCAGATGGGTCTTTCTGCATGCGGTACAAGTAAGGTATTGTGGCAGGTAATCACCCTAATATTTAAGGCATTTAAACATGTTGTATTTACACTGCTTTTGATTATAGAACACCTGCTTGCACATTATTCTTTTGATCATGTTTCACCTTGGTGAGTGTCATAGATTTCCTAGTAAGTGACCGACCTCTGGGGAAGGTTTGTGACTGGGGGTATCTTGAGAGGTTATCATATCATTCCCAACCACACTTACCACCTTCCTCTCATTACACTCCCATAATATTGTCTTTTTCTAGGCACTTTGACTTTGGTGACCCAAGAAGGCGACATGTACCTCATTTCATGGGAAGAAGGGGATGAAGGCCCAGAGGGATTGCTGTTGGATAAGAAGATAAAATTCTATATATAAATCTTCCAGATGCTTCGCCTAGGGATCCCCGAGAAAACAATAAAAAATTTCTCTATAAGAAAAGGGGGACCTACAAAAATAAATGATAATGAATGCTTAAGGGGTTAGTTGGAGGATGGGAGGTCTCATCACGAGCTGACCTACCATGATCATGGGTATTTATCGGTATGAAATTACCAACATCTGCTCACCAAGCTAGGGTAGTGGCACTCAGTTACACAACTGAGAAAAAGGGGGTCTCATCATGAGCCAACCTTCACGTTTCCATGAGGTATTTGTGAATGACATTGTCGTTATCTGGACACCAAGCCAGGACAATGGCCTTCAAATTTTTCCATAAAACATGAAAGAAAGAAAGAATGACAAGAATATGGGCTTGGAAAATGTGCATCGCAAACGAAGGTGCCACACACCCTCTACAAAGGCACCCATAAATGAGATAATATGAGCCCTTGTATGTCGTGAAACTCATCGACCTATGTATTAAATTATGAGCTCTATTTGTTATGAGGATTAATTCTTTTATTTTCTTCAACACTTTGATTCCACCTTAATACACTTCAACAAAACCAAATCATAACTGAATAGCAATAACTATGTAGATAAGTAAGCATGCACATCAACAACACATATACCCTGGGGAAACCCTGTACAGGGAGAAAAACCCTAGCAAGCGATATTCCTTTATTGCATTAATAATTGTAAGATCACTTACAAATATCCACCATGAATTTTCTTCTCTTAAAGAGCTTGCCAATATGACTCTGACCTGACAAAGACCTCAGAGACCTTGCTGAAATACACCTCTGATATGTTGCCTCTATTATTGATATACAACATTGATATGCTGATGATATATGCCTCTGATATGCAACCTCTATTGCTGATATACAACACTGATTTGCTTCTTTGGTATGGTGCCTCTTTATCACTGATATGCTTCTTTATTACTTCTCCCTTAACCTGCATATCAAAAGTGTGTTGAAGAGAGGGGTCGACCTCTGCTTATATAGGTTGAAGAGGAGAAGAGGAGAGGCTTGAAATAGTAACTTGTTTTCATGCTTCAATCATAAATCAACTTCCTACTTTAGTTCAAACTTAGAAATAGACTTGAGACTAGTATACTCTAGTTCGAAAATAGAACTAGACTTGAGACTTCAGTTACAACTCAGCATTACACTTTAGTTCGAAAATAGAATTAGACTTGAGACTGGTATACTTTAGCTCGAAAATAGAACTATACTTGAGACTTCAGTCACAACTCAACATTACACTTTAGTTCGAAAATAGAACTAGACTTAAGACTTCAATTGAAACTCAACATTAAACTTTAGTTCAAAAATAGAACTAGACTTAAGACTTCAGTTACAACTCAACATTACACTTTAGTTCTAAAATAGAACTAGAGTGAAGACTTCAGTTACAATTCAACATTACACTTTAGTTCTAAAATAGGACTAGACTTAAGACTTCAGTTATAACTTAGCATTACACTTTAGTTCTAAAATAGAACTAGACTCGAGACTTCAGTTACAACTCGAATCTTTACAAGGCAATTCAAAATTATCTTCATGGTGGATAATGTTACACGTGACAACGCACTAGATCAATACATTTATATCATTTTCAATATTTGGAATATCATTTGTTTCTAGATCATAGGAATTTTATATTCAACCTAACTTTTGCTAGATGCCTTGACTTTTTCTCATGGCTCACAAGGCTTGACTAAGCTCACAGAGGTTGTATGTTCCCCCTGACTTTTGCACTAGTCTGTCTATGCTCACAGAGGTTGTACATTCCTCCTGAATTTTTCACTAGACTGTCTATGCTCACAGAGGTTGTACGCCCCCCTTGACTTTTGCATTAGACTCACATAGCATCTCGTTCATCTTGACTTTTGGTTTGACTCACAGAGGTTGTACGTTCCCCTTGGATTTTTTCAATACCTCACAAGATTGGTTGATTCTCCAAATCTCCCTGGCTAGCCTCAGGGTGGCCCATATGGCCTCTCATTGGAGAATGACTATCGATTCTGCCAAATTTAACACTATGAAGTCTAAACCCCTTCCACCTCATCATCCACTTCTCCCGCGCTATCTTTCTTGGTAATAAATAACCCTATTGTGTGCGCTAGGGTTTTGTCTTGAGGGCCACCTTTGTTGGCACCCATATTTTATGTGGAGAGGGTTTCATCTCTTGGAAATATAGCAAAGGGTTGCTAGGTTTTTTCCCTTATTTTAGAAAGGGTTTTCCCATGATAACTTCTTGTGTCTTGTGCATGGTTATTCTTATTGTGATCTTGGTTTACTGCAACTATTGTATTTTGTGTTGAAACATTGTTTATGGTTCAATTTCATGCTAAATTGAAAAGAAACTACATGTGCTTGAGTTACCATTAAAATTCAACATGGTATTAGAGCAGTGTTCTTGAATATGACCTATTGCATAGTCAATGAAGGAAGGCCATGGAATTTTAAGGGCTGCTAGACCCCTTCCATTGGTGTAAGGAAAGGGTCGAACCTTTTCTTAACCCCCATGGTGAAGTTTAAGATTGGTCATAAGCCTATTAGCCTTGGTCGAGCCTTGATTAGGGTCTTAAAAAGGAGACCACAACATGGAGAATCCCCTCTAGGGATGCCACATCTAGAAGGAGCCCTAACCACAGACTTAAACCGACCACTAACAAAATTGTAGATCAAATTTTGAGGGAGATTTGAGGTAAGCTCTAAGGTATCTTGAAGGCTGAATTTGTGATATTCTTCTACGATAGATATGTGGCAACACTGAGTGGATCCGAGGTAATTCCTTATGACAATTTTTGAAGCAGATCTATAGATATTTTTTGTGACAAAATTTTTGAAGCAGATCAAGCCCTTGTCACTATGTGAATCATTGTCCTTTGTGGAAGAAAGGAAAGCAACATGTTGATCAAAATCCACCTCAAAATAACTCAAGGAGTGAAAACAAGAACGACGAGGAGTTCTTCTCTATCTCAACCTTCTCAGGAGGAGCAAAAACAAGATTGAGCATGATTGTAGACTAAGGTAAGTTTTGTACTACATTCCTTATTTGATTTCATCATTTCTCTCTAGTGGATTTCATTTTATAATGAAGGGTATTATCCCTAGTATGGGAGCCCTCATGACTTGGACCATTATCCCTAGTATGAGAGTCCAATTTTTCTTGGTTGGTTATTATCCTAGTACAGGAATCCATTTTGGTTATTATCCTTATGGGAGGCCAAATTTCTTATTTCATTATTGAAGGGCCATGATCCTTGGTACGAGAGTCCATATTTCTCATTTCTTAGTAAAGTATTGTAGAGTAAATAAAGGACTTGAGAAGGAATGGGATGTCTCTAGGATAACAAAATAGGAAAAGGATGATGTCACAATTTCCTCCAGGACATATGTGTATCCTTCAGACATCAGAGGGAGTCACTTGACTCAAAGGGAGTCAAACTATTTGAGAAGAAATTAGAGCTAGCAGAACTTGTGGAGAAAAGGTTTCTTTATGATATCTTGCAGATGGAAGAGAGACCACATATATTTTAGAGCTATGTTTCAACTATGAACCGCATCATTGATACCGAGCCTTCTTGTCATGGAGAAGCAGCAGGTCAGTAGGTTTGGAAAGATGCCATGACCAAAGAGTATTAGTCCATCATGAAGAATGAGGTGTGGGATATTGTTCCGAGACTGAAAGGAAAGTATATAGTGAATTCCAAGTGGATCTATAAGATCAAACATGCAACTGATGGAAGTGTCGAGAAGTACAAAGCGAGATTTGTGGCTAGAGAATTCTCTCAAGTGGAGGGAATAGATTATGAGGAGACAATTGCTTCTGTTTCCCGATACACTTCCATCTGTACGATTATTATCCTTTCCAAATCCATGGGTTGGATACTACATCACATGGATGCAAAGACAACCTTTCTCAATGGAGAAATTGAGGAAGAAGTTTACATCAAGAATCCATATGGATTCGTGATACATGAGAAGGAGTCTCATGTGTGCAAGTTGAAGAAAGCCCTGTATGGACTAAAGCAGGCACCTCATGCATGATATGATAATATTGATGGATACTTGAGGAGTTTTGGATTCAACAAGAGTGTTGTTGATCACAACCTATACTACAACATTGTTGGTGATGAGTGCCTAATTTTGGTCCTATATTTTGATGACTTATTCCTCAACGGTTCATAAATCCTTATTGTTAATGCAAGCGTGCATTGGCTTCTAAATTCAAGATGAAGGACCTTGGTACGATGCACTACTTCTTGGGACTAGAAGTGTGGCATAAGACTGATGAGATTCTCCTGAGTCAAGGGAAATACACAATGGAGATATTGAAGAAATTCGGGATGACAAACTGCAAGCCCATGGCTACATCGATGGTGATGAATCTAAAGAAATTGAGCGAGACTTCTTCTGATTCAATAGAGATTGATCCACATCTTACATACAACTAATTGGATCATTGATGTATATGGTTAACACCAGACCTGATATATGCTATGCAATGAGTGTACTTAGTCAGTTTATGAGTCAGTCGAGAAAAATACACTGGATAGTAGCGAAGCATGTGTTGATATATTTACGAGGCACAATTTCTTATGGAATGAGATATGCTTCCCGTGTAGACATGATATTGCAGGGATATGCCGATGCAGATTGGGCAGGGAGTGCAGTGGACCGAAAGAGTTCCTCCAGTTGTTGTTTTACTTTGGGATCTGCCATGGTTTCTTGGTGCAACAAGAAACAAATTTATGTGGCTTTGAGTACCACAGAAGCAGAGTACATTGCATTATGTGTGGAAGTCCACGAAGCAGTGTGACTTCACAAGATTCTTGCAGACTTATTTGGACATGAGATTGATTCCACTGTTATCCATTGCAAAAATCAGAGTTGTGTGAAACTCTCAAAGAATCATGTGTTTCACGATAAATCGAAACACATCGAGATAAAATACCATTACATAAGAGATATGGTGTAGAGGAAAGAAGTACATGTGTAGTACCATTATACACACGAGCAAGTTGTAGATGTATTCACCAAACCGCTTTCCAGGATGAAGTTCGAGCACTTCCGTGAGAGACTTGGTCTGGTGGAGAATGCCTACCTAGATGACAGGGAGTGTTGATGATTGCAACTTTATGAGGCATTCTTCAGATCGTACTCCTCTGGAATGAGTTGAGTTTATCTGAGAGAACACCTATGTGATAGGTGAGTCGTACTCCTCTGGAATGAGTTGAGTTAACCTATGTTGGTCTCTTGTTGTGCTCCTGTAGACTAAGTTGATATGGTCTCCTGTCATACTCCTATGGACTTAGTTGAGTCTACTTGAGATGGATCTCCAGTTCGTACTCCTATAGATTTAGTTGAGTTGATCTGTTTGAGAGTGACGTCCCTTGTGGTTGAGAACATGTGGACTTGTCCCTAGTGGCAGAGTACTAGAGGATGCATGTGAGACCCCTTTCTATATTGTCAAAGAGTAAGACTATTGTAAAACCCTAATTTGAATTTTGAAGGATACAAGTCGGCACTATTGTGTAAAGAAAATGAATATTATGTAAAAGACTATTTGTATTATTGAGTTGTACAAGTTGGTCCTATTGTGCCAATGAAGAGACATGTCTATTCATTGAGTTAGGTCATGTATATATTAGTGAATGATCCCCATTGTGGATCATTCATCTCACTCACTCAACACATTACTTGGAGAGATTAAATTTGGTGCGCACTTCTCCTGCGCTATCTTTCTTGGTCATAGAGCACCTTATTGTGTGCACTAGGGTTTTGTCTTGAGGGCCACCTTTGTTGGCACCCATATTTTGTGTGGAGAGGGTTTCTTCTCTTGGAAATATAACAAAGGGTTGCTGGGTTTTTTCCCTTGTTTGAGAAAGGGTTTTCCTAGGATAATTTCTTGTTTCTTGTGCATGGTTATTCTTCTTCTGATCTTGGTTTAATGAAACTATTTTATTTTATGTTGCTGCATTGTTTATGGTTCAAGTTCATGATAAATTAAAAATAAACTACATGTGCTTGAGTCACCATTACAATTCAACAATTTACACTTGTCATGATATCTTTGACCTGAGATCTTTGGAGGGCATACCCTTTTATTTTCATGACCTTGCTTGGTAGCCGGTTTTGGGAGAACAAGACTAGCTTAGGCTTTCACGGGGCACAGATCCCACAGGTTGGATGTTGTAGGCCCACACACCGGATCAAAAAGACATGATTTTGGAGGTTTACATGTCATCATGGAGTATCTTATCCAACCCCTAGTACCCAAATGACTTGATTAGGAGAGGCAACACGCCATCTTTTGAGGGTTGATGTAATGCTTGAGAGGGTTTGGTGGTGATGGAGTTATTTCACATTGACACTTGGCATGGTTTGACTGGAGGAGTCATGGATTGACCCTAGAACATGATGAGGAGGCTCAAGGATCCCCAACAACCTCCATTTTTGTCTCCAATGACTTGCTCAAGTGGCCAAAACGTCCCCTAAAGGGGTGACATCATCTTATTTTTAGTGTTTCTATTGTGTTAAAGTGAAAATTAAATATTATTATTTGATGCAAGGGGTAAGATAAAGGTTTTTGAACCCTTATATTATGTTTCACCCTTTCTAAGTGGACAAATTATGTTTTAAGGTTTTGTATAAATAGAGATCATGTGAATCTCATTTCATAACATAACTCTCCTTTGTGGAGAATGAGACTTGGCTGAAATTTTCGCTATACTTGTGCATTTTTGGTATCTCTCTCGCAAATGGTTTATGGTGTTATATTTTGGTGAATGGATGAGAAGAAGTGATGCACACCTCTTGAAGGCTTTATCTTTTGCTCTTGGATGATATTTTGCATGGTGAACTAGGGTTTGAAATCTCATTTCTTGGAATTGGTAAGGAAAAATATGCATATGCTTGTTCTTTCTTGCTTATGTTTGGTTATTGTTGGTGAAAACTTTAGGAGGAGTATGTTGGATACACCCTCCATCATTGTTTCATCCTTTTGTTAAGGTTATAAGTCATTTTTGAGGAAGGTTTGCTAGGAGAAGTACAAGTGTGTACACCCTCCTAGATTTACCCTAAGTTGGTTAGAATACCCTAGGGAGTAAGAGGATTTACACCCCTAGGGATATTGTTGATCCAAATTGTGTGTTAAATACCCCATTCACCCAATTTTAAAGGCACTAATCTAATATTTTATTGCATTGGAGAAGTAAAATACTCGCATTGAAATACATGATTTTACGAGAGATTGAATTTGTTCAAAGTGGAATCAATTCCTTAATTGATTGCTTGAGCCACTAGGGATTTTTGATTGGTAAAGGATACCTTTATTCTATTACAAATTTATTCTAAAACCATTAGGGATGCAGCAAAATCTCTTTTTCGAGATCAATTTCTCACTCTTTTACCGTGGAATTAGTTGGAAAGTTGTTATTATTAATCTACTTGATGTTGGTTATTGTTGGGAAATATTTTGGCTGATTTATTGGGGTAAAAGTTGTTGCTGTCACAAAACACTTCTACAACCTCTTGGCTGTCATAAATATAATCTTAAAAATTATCTTTACAACCATCTAAATACCACTAAAGTTGTGCTTAAGTGTTGAGAACTTATCTACATATTTTATGCTTCATAACTCAACTAATCTTTGATTCTTTAAGTGGTTTTATCCACAATAGTTACTTGATTTCATTGATGATATATATATCTATTTATTGCTGAAATTAGAGACCACAAGCTTAACTTTCTTTTCCACCTAACATATACTGCAAACAATTGGTTTTTCTTGTGTCTCGTGCAGGTACAAACACTCTCAGCGGGTACCCAAGGACTTGGAAACCTTAAACCTCTCAGGAGACTCATTATAAAGCATTCTTCAATATAGTAACTTGAGGTATAGGGGATTCCATTCATACATATCACTTTCCATCTCATTTCCCCCCTAGGGTCACCGAGACTACCCCCTTAAGGTGATTTTATCATCTCTAAAGTGACAGGAATACCTGCCTAAGGTGATAGTGGGTAGGTGTTCTCAAAGATGTCACTATTTGGTGGTTGGGTCGGGATTTTCCCAACCTACAACTTGTGTGATAACACACCTTTCACACCCAAGGAAGTGTGCCCCTTCTCTTCTCACTAGTCCTTTGACTGCCCCACTTCCCTTCCCAAGGTTACTGACAACAAGCTAGACAAAAAGTATTTGAGCCCTGCGACTAATGCTCAATGCACCAAGGAAAAAATCCTAGCAAAAATCTCACTTGGAGAGCATGCCCATGGGTCTGCAAACCACTCCACAATAACCAGTCTCTGAACGAGAGAGACTTCTCACGGTCTGCCAACCCGATTCTTTGACAATGAAACTCTGGATATAACCCCACAAATCCCTACAAGCTTCTTTGGAAGATAAGGTAATAATCAAATTTTCCATAGTTGATTTTCTGAGTTTTTTGTGCAACATACACAACCATTGAAATACACGAACATTTTTGAACTGACCTGTGCAACCATCTAACCAGATCCAATGTTGATCCATCTGTGTGTTCTTCTCCTTAAGGTGATTGTAAAACAAATGAAAGAAATGTTGTACGTAGGCTAAGTCATGGCACCGATCATTGCTTATGTAGAAGTGATACTCCTTCAATATAACTATGTCTTCTTTGTTACTATCCGACCCGTGCGTGCATGTGATATGGACCATTATGATGACCTGCTCTGAGTGATAATATTGGATTTGAATCTCATTTTGCGGTTGAAGGGTGTAGTTATCAACAAAATCAACCACTGATAAGACAATACCAACGAGAAATGTATCTCTACATATTAAAAAATGCTTGTCCTGCCATCGAGCCACATGGACATGATGGACACATTGTCGTGTCTTTTCAACGAAGTCCTTTATGAAGTCACATACTCGTACATGAGAAGTCACCAATTGTATGTTTTTTCTTTCCTTCCCTCCATCAATATCATATGCGTCATATTTAAATATTTTCAAGGCAAGCTCTTTCCTCCCCAATTCATACTCATTGCTTACATGGATGCACTTTCTCAGTAATTCCATTCCACCGCACTTGGGGCATGTCCCATCTAAGAAATATTTTTGATAAATGTACAACCCTATGGCCTTGTACACAAATTTTTCTTGGTATTACACAAGAAGACAACTAACAATTCCAATTCCAAGTGGACAAATTTGTCTTGGTATTACAAAAGAATACACAACTAACAATTCCAATTCCATTTGGAAAAAAATGTCTTGGTATTACACAAGAAGACACAACTAAAAATTCCAATTCAAAGTGGACAAATTTGTCTTGGCATTACAAAAGAAGACACAATTAATAATTCCAATTCCAATTGGACAAATTTGTCTTGGTATTACACAAGAAGACACGACTAACAATTCCAATTGGACAAATTTGTCTTGGTATTACACAGGAAGACACAACTGACAATTCCAATTCCACTTGGACAATTTTTTCTTCCAATTCTTCCCACAATTGTCTTGCAATAACACAAAATTGTTTATGAATTAAACAACGAGACAAAAATAACAAAAACATGTTTGTTCTTGCTATTTTTTCATGTAGATGTCGAGCTTGTTTGAGTTTTTGAGATAGATGAGTTTGAGGATTGTGCTTGGCACATAAAACTACCTAGCAGGAATGTGTGCGCATTCCTATAACACATGCACACTAAAGCACGCACATGTTCTAAGAACGTGCACACGTTCCAACTGGGCAGGGATGAGTGCCCAAACTCATGTCTTTTAAGTCACAAGAGTGCTTGCATGCTCTTAATGCAACAAATATATGATTTATTATAGACCAAAAATATTTTTGAATACATATGTATAGGGGTTTGGGGACAACTAGGACCTAAGGGTTTAGGATTGAAAGTGTTTTAAGGAATAGAGAAATGGTTAAAGCACCAATATGTGGGTGCAAGGGTTGTGGGGCCTTTAATAAGATGTATATGCATAATGCACTTAGGGATCGAGTGTGGAGGCGGTTAAGGGTCGAGTATAGGTTATGCCTAGGATTAAATGGAGCTAGGGAGTCTAGGTCATGGTCTAGATCAAGCTCTAGGTCATGGTCTAGGTCATGGTCTAGGTTTAACTCTAGGTCTATGTCGTGGCCTAGGTCATGGTCTAGGTCTAGCTCTAGGTATATGCCATGGTCTATGTCATGGTCATTGTATAGGTCTAGGTCATGGTCTAGGTCTTGCTATGCCTAGGTGTAGGTGTAGGTATTGACATGTCTAGGTCAAGGCCATTTCTTTCCTTGCGATGTAGAGAGGGGGGTGGAGAGCGAGAAAGAGAGGGTTAAAAAGAGGAAAATAGAGCAAGGTGGAGATATTGGGGGAGAGAGAGGGAGGGGGATACAATGAGGGAGAGAGAGAGGG
>JZKD02S1890125.1:183284-203423 GCA_000966675.3 Picea glauca
TAAATTAAATGATTTTATTGTATAATTAAAATTTTAAAAAAATATATAAATATAAAAATCATATAAAAAAATTCACGTTTAAATTCACAATTTATCATAATAAATTTTGCAACTATAAATTCAAAAGCAAAGTCATCAATTAATTTTATATGTCAAATCAAACATGTTTAAGTATATCTTTCCTTATATATATATATATATATATAGATATATGTTTTATTAATATTTTATACTCTAAAAAAACTAAATCTTTAAGTACTTAAAAACATTAATGAATTTATATTATTATGCTTTATTAATGTTTTTTTAACATAGAAACACAATTCTAAAAATTTATATTATTATGCTTTATTAATGTTTTTTTAACCTTTTAAGGTTGGATAGACCAATTCTTCTTCATCATCATTATGCTTGCTAAAAACAATATAAATACTTATATTTTGTGTGTTAGTGTTTTGGCCACTATTTTAAATAATTTAATTTCAATTAAAAAATATTTATATTTTGTATGTTACTATTTTGATTATTATTTCAGAAAATTTTCTTTAAAGTAAACCAACAAAATAATCAATTACAAGAGTTGCCAAAATAAAAAGATACAAAATTATAATAATAAAATAAATTAAAATGGTATATGATGATGATGATGTTCACTGAGATTGAATTGACCTATCAAAACTTAAGACGATAAGGGATTACTTGCAATTCCTTAGAATTTTGTTTCTATGCTCGAAAAACATTAAGAGAAGCTTTCCAAGATCACTATAGTTTTGTTGAGTTAAAAGGTTAGGAAGGTTGATAGTGTGACACACATTTTGAAATTGAGATCTAATCTGGGTATAGGATGGACAATCTAAGAGAATGTGCTTTTCATCTTCAACCTTCTTAGTGACACAAATGTGACACTCTTTCATCCCAAGGCGTTTTAGGAATTGATCAACGCCTAGTTTCACTATGGAGCTCGTGATATATATATATATATATATATATTTTATCTTAGTGATGCTTATTTTTTTCTTTACACTTGTCAAAAAAATAGAGGTAATTTTGATCTTCTAGATTATGGTTGATTACATCCTTATAATACCTTAAATTTATTTTTTCCTCTAACTCTTTATCACACCAAATTTTCTCCTTAAATTTTGAGTTGATGATATTTTTAATAGTATCTTTATTTTGCAAAATGGTGTCTTCCATGATTCTCGAATAGTTTAGCCAAGAATGGGCAACTCTATGCCATCCTCATGTGAGTCAATGGTGGTTACGACTAGATTTTGAAGCAATTTTAGGAAGCCTCTTGTTTTCCATGTTGTTTAACTTATTCTTATACATTAGGTATCTAGTCATAGCCACGCTCTTAATGGGGGAAAGGCTTGCCTCTAAGAAGAGGATGGGATATGACATATTTCCTTTAATTTTGAGATTATAGGTTATAAAACTTTTTTGTATTTGCTATATCTTTCTCCAGGATTCACAAGAAATACTACATCCCCAAAATTCACATCCATAAAGAATAACATGCATAACAAGAGTTTCAAATAGGAGTTTCTTCTTATCCCATATGAAAAGATTGACTGATTTAAAATTGTTTTCAAGCCCATAATAAGCTTTCCATCCCCCAATAATTCTTTTCTCAATGCTATAATTCCAGTTGAGCTTGTGGTCATATACAAAGGTATCAAAAGTGATCTTATTGGATTTAATTATCATGACCTTAGTCTTGTCAGTATTAACAGTCATACCCATATTGGAGCAAAACTCCTTGAGGATTCTTAGTTGGTTTTCATGATGGTGGGGATTCTTCCCCATAAGAACGATATCATTGGCACAAAGAAGAATATTGATGACTATATCAGTGAGAGTACGGTAGAAACAACCTACTTCTTCCAAGCAATATTGTAATTTATCAATGTATATGCCAAAAAGGGTAGGGGACAAGGGACAACCTTGTTTGAATCCAACAATGCAGTTAATCTCTTTTGACCATCCCTTAATGTTTTTAAAATTGGAAACAATGTTCTCATACAACCTTATTGTAGCAACCCTCAACTCGAAAGGAAATTTTATCTATTCCAACCTATTTCAAATGTTTTTCCTAGGAACCGTGTCAAAATATTTTGTAAAGTCAACAAAGCAACAAAAAAACTTGGTTTTAGGATTACATAACTCCTCTGTAATGATCCTAAAGGTAACAAGATGGTACATAGTTGAATGATATCTCCTAAACCTAGCCCGACCTTTATCTCTTTTACCATGACTTTCTGGCCAAAGGCTAATCTTCTTTTCCAAAATAATTCCATAAATCTTGGCTAAAATCGGGCTAATCATAATGTTCCTATAATTAGAGGGAATGTTTCTATCCCCATTTTTAGAAATAGAAACAATGAGGCTTTGCGTCCAGGGTTTAGGGAAACCCTGCTTGACTGCTAAATTGAAGAGTTTGTGTATGTGAGGAATGAGGATAGGCCCTTCGATTTTAAAAATTTCAGCTTGGTAGCCTTCCATGTCCTTAGCTTTCTGATTTGCAAGTTGCTTAACCCCAAACTCTATGTCATACAAAGAAAACACTTCATCCTCTATAGGGACAATAGGAATAGTGTACAAGGCATTAGGGAACTCATAAATAATTTTAAGGTAGGAATTCTAGTCCCTTAAGGGAATCATATTATTTTCTTTAGTATTGCAGTTTAGAATTTTCCTCCAAAACTTCTTAGGATCCAACTTAGATAGTCGTGGAAGTTGCTCTTGCCTTTTATTGATATAGTACCCTTTTTTCCTTTTAATTAGGGATTTATATGTATTGATATTATCAAGTTTTAAGGAATCATTAAAAGCATCCCTAATGGATCTCCTAGCAATTTTACATTCTTTATCATACCAAGGGTTGGTCGTTCTATTATTCTTTTTACAAGACACCTCGAAAGAGAACTTGTTAATAGAAGTGGAAGGGTAGTTGTAAAATTATGATAGAGGTCTTCAATGTTGTCCTTATAAGTTAGGACATGTAATTCACTATTTAAATCCTTTAAGAAAAGGTCAACTTTTCTTTTGTCAAAGCAAAATTTCCTTTGATGATCAAAATTCTCTTCAATGACGCTCTTGTGCATGGAAAAGTTTAGATTTAGGGTTAAAGGTATATGATCATAATAAGGTTCATGGTCATTTAAAAGGTCAAAGGTTACTATTTGGTTGGAAACAAGGGTATCAGATATCACATAATCTACGACACTGCTACCTAGCCCATGAATACAAGTCATCTGGTTGTAGTTTTTCCATTTCATTACTCCATTGAAAATTATTAGGTCTTGAGAGTTGCAGAACTTGACCAACTCAGTAACAAACAAATTCTCAATTAGGTATTCAGAGCTTCTTTTGTAGCTATTAGATAAAACAAGGTCCTCATCTAGCCATAAAAGATCATGGTTGGAATCATTGCTTAAAAGATTAGCTTGGTTAGTTGCAATCCTAACATTAAATTCTCATAGCAGGAGGATATTACATTTATTTTTCAAACTATAAATATCTTGTTCTAAATTATTATAGGGATAATTTCTATTTAGATTGTTTTTCTTATAAAAAGTAGAATTAATAGGTGCAAAACAAAAAATTTCTATATACATATACTTAGCATTGGTGTCTGAAATTTCTATCCAAATGTACTGATTGAGAGGGTCAATCTTATGAAGTTGAATGTGAGTAGAAATACTCTTTCTAATATAACAAGCTATGCCTCCTATCCCTCTATGGTGGGAATTTTTGTTCCATGTTGACCACAAATTATTCTATGTTAGGGACCTTAGACTCTTCATGCTCCCAAGTTTCAACTAGAAAAATAATATCAATATTACTCGGGATCCAACATATCATAGGACCTTTGCGCCATGGAAAGCCATGACAGTTCCAAAAAAAGGATCCCGAGTGTCCCAAATTCCTATTTATTGTTATCCTTCTGGTCTCTATCTCTAGCAATAATTTTTTGATTTCTAATTATTTCCCATTTTCCTTCTTTCCTGGCTTCTTTTATCTTTTGAACTTCCTTCCTTAATTCAACTTGGTCTTCGGGAATGAGGTTTTCATTTATAAATATTCTTAACCCTTTTAAGCTCGAAGATTTAGTGAGTATGCTATATTTATGGTCATTACAACTTACTTTGACATAGACTGACCTATCTTTATGATCAATTATTTTTCCTATCCTCTTTGCTTTTATGAGGTAAGTTGTTTCAATTTATGATTTTTTTTTTAATTCTTTTTTTACTATTGCTAGTGTATCCTCCTCTTGTTGTTCTTTTATACCAAAAATGATGAGGTTCAAGGCTCTTTTATTATGATCATGGTCCAATTCGATTAGCTTATTCATTTCCTATTTGATGGGTTTGATATTCAATTTGTTTTCTAGATTATTGTGGGTCAAATTGTTGGTTAGTTTTTCTTCTAGATCTTTAATCCTATCTCTTAAGTTGTGATTTTCTTCAACCTCTCCTTCTTGGGTTGATTGTTTTTGTTTTTCCATTTCTTGAATCTTATCCTCCATTGTCTGCAATTGACTCTTGAACCCTAACAATCTATCCTCTATTTGAGTTTGAATGGTATCTTTGAAGAGTCTAATTTGTTTTATCAAGCATTTCCTCTAGCTTTATTTGGAGTTTTATGTCTCTTTCTTCACTCATTTTTTTAATGATTCTAACTCTATTTATAATTTGACATCTTCTTCTTCTCTCCTTTTTTCTAATGATTTCATATAATCGTAAAGGATGTCTAGGGTGACTTTGGGGGACCTCCCCCTAGCATGATGAGTTTTTGGAATAGGTGATGGAGTGCTCATATTAAAAAGAAGAGAAAATAAGTAACAATTGTTATTTTGGATTGACTTTAAAAATGTAAAAGATTTTTTTAATTGATAATAATGATATTAATTATTATCTCTAAAAAACTTGTACTTATTAAACTTTTAAAGATTTAAAATTAAAAAAAAAATTAATTATATTTAAATCTCTTTAATTTTCACACATTACTAAATTATAAATATATTTTAAATTAAATTTGAAACAAAGTAACAAACAATTCACCTTATTTCATGTGTCCAGTGGCTGAACGAGTTGAAAAAACTATAACTAATTTATGAACACACGCCTAGGTGCTCAGTGAGTGGAAAAAGCATAAACAAAAAATTATTCAAAACCTCAAAAAAGTTCCCCTCAGTAAGAGGTCAAAACTATAAAAAAATGTTATGATTCACATCACTGAGACAATACAAAAAATTTCCGTACAAAAAGTAAAAACCACATAGATATAACAATAAAATACAACTTTAAATATATTAATGAAAATGATCTAAATTGTTTTATTATATAATTAATTTTTTTTAAAAAGATTAAATGTAAATGTCATATAAAAAAATTCACAATTAAATAAACAATTTTTTATAATAATTTTTGTAACCATAAATTCAAAAACAATGCTAATAAAAATTACGATTCAATTTATGACTATGTAAACATCCAAGTGGAAATGTAAACACTTACTACAAAAACAAGGATCACATAGAATCACAACATGTGTAAATAAAAACGTTAAAAATACCAAAGTATAAAATGTGCGCATGTCACCGCCTATGAATTATACAAGAGGAGGCATTGTAATCGCTGAAGGCATGAAATTGAACCCGTCATCTTTGTTGAAACACATTAATTACTCCTACCTACTCCTGCTCATTAATAGGAAAAGATAGTTGACTATACAATTGCATCGAGAGTTTAGAACTATACTAAACTTTGGAATGAAGTCTAAAAATCTGCCCATATGTTTATTCACTTGGAATCCAGGATAAAACCACTACCAACTAGATACTTTGAAGAGAATTTAGCGCAAAGTATAGGAGATTGGATCAAAATTTCATTGAGGAAATTGGTAGCAAGGATATCCATGTGAAATTGTGAATTTTCTTTGAATTAAATCTATCCAAATCGTTCTCAATGAATGAATCAAGTGCACATCATGGAAGTGGCCTGTACATGTTATTTGTGGGTGTATAAAAGGAAAAAGGTTGAAGTGTGAAAGAAAGGTGCAAGATCTTTTGGGTTAATCATCTGATTGATGAATTGTAGCTCTTTCTTCATGTGTGTTTGTGTTTATACAATAGAAGTTGTGGATAAATAGTTTCCCTCTTGTCAATAATCTAATACCTTACAAGTAAGTGTGAATCATTTAACACTCTAAAATGGATAAAGGAGGAAAAAGATTACATCATGCTAATTAAGAAGTCAAATTACTTCAGTAAAAAGTTGAATATATGCTTACCAAAAGGCTAGTAAGAATTAATTTAATAATTCATTGATGAAAAAAATCGCATAACCCAAAGTGTGTAAAGACAAGGTCTATCAAGAATTTATTAACCTCACTATACAACATATAAATGAATTGGAGGAAAGGATGGAATCATTAAATAAAAAAGTGATTGATATTTTAGCACTTCATGAAAACAAATCAAATAATAGAATCTTTGAAGCAAGATTTGTTAGAAAAATAAAATGTGTTGTTAACATTGGAAAGGAAAGTGAAAAAGGAAAAAGTAATGTGTAATGTAATTTGTGATACACATGATATGCTAAATAGTTCATGTGATACTAGTGAAGTGGTTGATGCCATACATATGTATCTCTCACACAATAAGATTTAGAATGTTGAGCTTGATGATCTGTTTGAAGATAAACATCATATTAAAGATGATGAAATTGGTAGCTTTGAAAGGCACATAAAAGGAATTGGACCCAAACTCATGAAAAAAATGGATTTTGATGGAAAAAGATTAGGCACAAATGGGCAAGAGATCCAGAAGCCCATAAATATTTGTATAAGGTTAAATAATGAAGGTCTTGGTTATGAATGAAATGCAAACAATGGGGATACTAAATTTATTAAAGAAGAAACATTATTCTCAGATCACGGTGCAACAAAATATATTCAAGAACAAGAGCAATGATGTAATCATTGTGATAGTAAAGGGTATGCACAAGTTAAGTGTTGGGACCTGTATCCTTGCAATATTTGTGACCTTACCAATCATGATCATCACACATGTTGGAAAAAACAAATAATGAAACCTCATATGTAGATAAATTGTGGATGGATTAGTGTGTATAAATAAAAAAATGCTACTTTTATGTTGAAAATATTCTACAAGGTAAAATCCTCCAATGTACAAAAGCTCATACAAGAAAAAGGAATCAAGGAATAAGTAGATGTTCAAAACTCAATGAAGAATTTCCATACTTAGGTTAGATTTGTGATGGTTTGTGGTCGTCTAAAAACCTCTTGTAATGGTTAAGGGTACACTAAGGAAAACCCTTGAAGATAATCTAAGGAAAAACCATGGATATGGTAAATTGGTTGAGGGTAACCCATAGAAAACCCTTGAAATGATTAAGGTTGTAACCATTAGAATATGTCTTCTCCCATCATCAAATTGGTGTTTTGAATTGTAGCTCTTATTGCATGTTTGTTTCAGCTATAGTTGAATCTACCTCTGTGTTTCAAATTGGTGTAAATGAAACAAGAAGAATGATATAGTAGCATTATCTCTCAAGGATTGTATGAGAGCATTCTTCTCAAGTTGCAGTGGCAACCGGGTCTAGTATTTTGAAATGGAATACAATGAAATGGGGAGGAACATCAATCAACGTCAACATTCTAGTTATTTATGAAGTCACTGTTGTAACAAAAGATATAAAATATTTTGGAAGATCCTACTAAAGAAAAAGAAGGTTGTTGAAGAAATTCAGTCTATAAGAATTGCAGAGCATGAGCATAATGAAGAAAGTGAATCCCACCTGGTACCGCTCCACGACTCTCCACTTGGTAATGGCACTACACAACTGGTAAAAAAGATGGTGTTGAAGTTGTCCCACTTACCCAAGGCCTCTCACTTACCATGCAACTGACATTTGGTAAGGGAAGGCGGACGACGCCGCACAACTAGTAAAGAAGGCTCTACTTGCCCAAGGGATCCTCCGCACCATCCAAGTGCCATATGGTAAGGGAAGCTAGACTATACCTAGTAAAAAAACATAAATGCAGTAAAAAAATTTTTTTTAGTAAAACCCTAAACTCAAGGAAGTTAATGTTTGAAATCATAGCCTTTCATTTATTGTGACGAGGATGAATATTCTTATTCAATAAAATCATGGCCATTAAAAGGTGGTTGGATCTACAGATTTGAATGGTTAATTCTTTTTAATCCAAGTGTTCTAGGGTTTTTTTCGATAAGCTAAATCCATTTCTACATTCAAAAATGCAATTTAAACAACAAAAAATAGTGATTTCGAATTCATGTCATCGGATTCCGGCTAAAAAACAAAACTTAGAATAGTTAGACAATGCCATTAAAAACTATCAGCCGAAGCTTAAACGGTTTTGTGACTACATCTTGTCGTTTCTCAATCAAATATTAGTTCCCAGTTAGCCCAATAATGTAGGTCTTGCTTCAAAGTAAAGACATTTGGTTTTCCATTCAATTCTATAGTCTTAAGATGGATAAACTCCTCATTCTCCAATTCTTTTATTACATCTATGAATGTTTGTAGATCGGGGGTTTCTTTTCCGTTAACTTCAACAATCCACTCACTCATATACAGATCATATCTATGACCAGGACTGCAACGTGATATATTTGAAATATATACCCCATGCCCTTGTTTTGGGAAAATCCTCTTTGACATGCTCGACACTATAGAAGTACCCATAGAGAGCATGCGGTTTAGTACAAAATATCGACACATGGCCTATCTCGCCATAGTTAAAACAAGTGGGGGGTCTTCCTCCACCTCCTCCATATCCTCATCCTCAACTGCATCCATATCCATCCCTAGTAACTCCTTGATATACACCTCTCTCAATGCCTACATAGTCACCATCCTTATTCTCTTTTTGAACCTAAAAGACATCATGGATGTGGTCTTGCATCAATTGAAGTGATCGACAATTTTTCACATCGTGTCCCATAAATTTGTGGAACTCACAGAACTAAGTGTGGTTATTATTCTGATATTTATCTAGTTTCGGGAAACAGGGTGGTATATGTCCCCCTTGTTTGCAAATATTGCACCATTCCATCTAAGGCCCATTCGAAAATGGATTCGACGCACCTGTTTCCATATAATTTCCCAAAGTAGGATATTTGTCCCTGCAGTGACCTTCTGATCGACACATAGTACACCATGCATGCTCGCGCACCACCTTCTCCTTCACCATATCTTGCAACTACATCATCAGGTTGGCAAGCTAGGATTACACATGTTCCATACTTGTTGATGTTTCTCCTCCTCCTCGTGTAGCTTTCGGGTGCATAACAATATCCACAACCTTTTCCTGAGTAGTCTCCTTATGTTGGGTAAGAGGAACTAAGATATCGGGAAACAACCTTGCAATCAACCATTCTCTATGATGAACGTCCCAGATATGGAACATTAGCCTATCCAATAAGATATTGAATCATTGTTCATAATCCTACACAGTCTCTCCCGATTGTTGTTTGATCTCCTTAATCTTTGTAATTCATTAAGATTTTGACTTATGCTTTTGGAAATCCTTAAGCATATCTCTCTTAATTTATGTAAGGGATCTAGCCTATCCCACTAGTGTAGTTTCCTTGTACTTCATGTACCATGTTAGGGATTTGTCCCTAAAAGTGGTCTCTAGTATTGCAATCTTCGATGGTTCGTCTGTGATCCTCTTCACAGACCATATAGCCTCACACATAAATCAATGCTTCTCTACATTTTCCTTACTCATCCCATGGAACACGAGTAGTCACATAATTGTATCCCGATTCTCCATTCTCACTCTAAGACTGTGTCCTCTTGACTAACATATCAATTGATCCAAGTGGATAAATCAGTAGCACCCACCTTTTCCAGCTGGCTCAAAACAACTTTATGGCAATTTTGGTAATTTACTATTTTAGCAGTTTTTCGAGTCCTGAACTTCCAGAGCCGTTTTGAGGCCCTAAACGACATTTTTTTGGGTATATAGCAGTCGAAAATTTCATCATGATATTTTTCTCAACAATTGTAGTCCTTAGACAGATATTTCCAACGAGATATCGTACACTTAAAATGGAGATCATATGCAAAAGTTACGACCCTGGGAAGTTGATGTACTGACTTACCCAAACTGGGCCCACATGACTTTTGGCGCTTCA
The DNA here is from genome assembly GCA_000966675.3 of Picea glauca. NCBI lineage: Eukaryota > Viridiplantae > Streptophyta > Pinopsida > Pinales > Pinaceae > Picea > Picea glauca. Next base: position 193,483 of record JZKD02S1890125.1, read on the forward strand.
TCTCCTAGGGTTAGGTTTTTGGATGTCTAGGGTTTTTGACACTCCTGTTTATTGTAAAAAATGCCTTTAGAGCCTCATTGTAATCATCTTCTTGCGAATGAGCGCAACCATCACATCTCTTCTTAGAGATAAGCCGCAACCATTCCAACAAGCTTGTTTTCCACTGCATTTTATAGTTTCAACTTATTTCCTTATTGAATAGAAAACAAATTTTACTGTATCTCTGTTATTATGTGTTAAGCATCTATTAATAATATGTAGAAATTTCGTTCTGCTCATAAAATCCAGATCAGTGGTATCAGAGAGGTCTGCTCCTTGTCGTCTTAATGCATGTCCCCAACGAGGTTAGAGTACAAAGAATTGGGTCTCGATCTTGTTTCTCTTGAGGACCAAAGCTCTCACAAACCCAAGTGACCTCTCATGGCAAAAGAAAATAAAGATGACGGGACAGGAGATCCTTTCAAAATGTTGCTTGAGGAATCCCTCATGCAATAGAGGAACGAGATGATGGATAGTTTCACGCAAATCCTTCGGTGGCTACCAAAAAGTGACGCATCTTCTTCAAGCGGAGGCACCGCCCCCTTCAAGGTACAAATAAACTTCGATATTCCTATATTTGAAGGTTAGATAGACACAGATGGTGTAGACAAGTGGTTGAATCTACTAGAAGGGTATTTTTCTGTCTATAACTTTTCGAATAGAGAAAATATTATTTTTGTGCTCCTCAAAGTCGTTCCCCATGTCAAATATTGGTGGGAAACTTTTTGTGGGAAAAAGGAAATAGAAGAACCCTCATTATTTACAGTCATGACCACCTAGGAATCCTTCAGGGATGCTATTAAGGAACAATACTACCCTGTTGGAAGTTATGACGACTTGTATACCGAATGGACAACACTGCGGCAAGAAAGAGACCAAGCAGTGCTAGAGTTTACAAATATCTTCCATACCTTGCACACCAAGCTGGGTATCAAAGATTCAGAGTGACATTTGGTGCTCAAGTATCGTGGTGCTCTGCATAGATACATCCAAACCGAAATGGAATTTTTGGACATCTCTTCCTTGGGCGCGACCTACCGATATGCTGTCAAAATCGAGCATAAGCTCAAACAAAAGACGTGACAATTTGGGCCCGGCAACCCCTCACAGCAAAAGCCAGGAAATGGAAGCCCCAACCCATAGAACAAAGGACAGAGAAAATATGGACAGTATCAGGACAACCAGTCCAAGACGCAAGCAAAGAAGGACACCATAAAGACAAAGAAAGATACCAAGAAGTGGTGCAACTTCCATAAGAGCCGTTGGCATAACATTGCTTATTGTTGCTCAAAGCATTCATTGGTGGCCGAAGTGAAAGCCTCTAAATCAGATGTAGGTTCTGACTCTGATTCGAAACAAGAAAGGGGAAGACAGATCATTGACACAGAACCCAGTGCCACCATTGCTACCCCCAAGTTCCAGCATGATGAACCAGACAAGCTAGAAGAAGGAGAGTGCCTCTTCCATTCACAGATGTGGGTAAAATGCACCCCGCTGCACTTCATCGTTGATAGCGGTAGATAGAAGAACCTCATCTCAGTAGAGGTTTTCAAGCAACTGTCCCTACTGACAACGCTGCACCCACAACCCTACACCATTGGATGGCTCCGCTAAGGAAACGATCTCCACGTCAGCCAATAGTGTCGACTGTCATACGACATCAAGCCCTTCAAAGACGAGGTATTGTGTGATGTTTCTCCTCTTGAAGTTTGTGATGTTATTTTGAGCCAACCTTATTTATGGAAATGTCATGATGTATATGAGTCTAGGCCCCATAGTGTTATTATTACTTTGAACAGGAAATTGTACAGGATACCAGAGGCAGTCCCACCTAGTGCTATTTCCTTGATCTCTTCCAAGCAATGCAGGAAGGTCATCTCTCAAGTGAGGAAGTTTGCCTTCTTTGTGATTCACTCTTGGAATGAGCAAAATATCACAACCACATCCAAGGTCTCTGTAGCTGACCTATCCACACACAGTAGATGAAAGTAGATAAGGTCATCGAAGAATACTCAGATATCTTCTCCTCACCTACCAGGGTACCTCTGCACTATCAGGTCAAGCACCCCATCGATCTAACCCCTGATGCATTATTTCCCAATGGGCCAATCTATCGCTGCTCTAGGTTAGAGAATGAGGAGATCAAATGATAGATCCAAGAACTTCTCCACAAGGGGCACATCCTGCCTAGATCATCACGTTGCGGGAGCCCAATCATGTTGGCACAGAAGAAAGATGGAACCTGATGACTCTGCATTGATTATTGGGCCCTGAATAAAATCACAGTCAGAAATCGATACCCAATTCCCTGAATCGACGACCTCCTTGATCAACTCACGGGGGCCAAATACTTCAATAAGATTGATCTGAAGTCTGGCTACCACCAGGTCCTGATAGAACAAACAAATGTATGGAAGACCACCTTCAAGTCAAAGGAAGGCCTTTTGAATGGTTGGTCATGCCCTTTGGTTTAAAAAATGTTGTAGCCACTTTCATGAGGATGATGGATGATATCATGCGACCATTCACCAATACTTTTGTAGTGGTGTATCTGGATGACATTCTCGTTTACAACAAGTCTTGGGTAGAACACTTGTGGCATATTTAGCAGATTTTGCACACCCTACGACAGCACAAGTTATACACCAACTTGTAAAAATGCTCCTTCGGCATGGATATGGTCCATTACCTGGGCTACATTGTTGATCAACATGACGTACATGTGGATCCAGCCAAGATACAAGTCATCCGTGACTGGCCATCCCCAACCACACTGACTGAGCTTTGGAGCTTCTTGGGCCTTGCCAATTTCTACCACAAGTTCATGTTGGGATTCTCCCTTATTGCATGGGTCCTCAGCCAAATAACTAGGCGTGGTGGTAATGAAAAATTTGCGTGGGGCTGGTCCCAACAACAAGCGTTCGGTGATTTGAATAAATTCTTGTGCTCAACCCCAATACTTTCACTACCAGACCTGCAACAACCCTTTGAGATCGAGACAGATGCTTCAGACTATGTTGTGGGTGTCATTCTCACTCAGCACAACCACCCTATGGCTTATCATAGTGAGACACTATCAGACACTATCTGTAAGTACCCTACTTACGACAAAGAAATGTACTCCATTGTGGAAGCCTACCGCCAGTGGAGACATTACATTCTTGGGAAGGAGACAGTCATCCACACTGATCATAAGCCACTGCAGTTCATGCAGACACAAAGAAAATTACAAAATGACCACCATCAAAAGTGGTCCACATACTTACAACAATTCCACCTCAACATCAAGTATAAAATAGTAAGCACCAACTGCGTCGCCCTCAACCAAATAACCAAGGAAAAATTTGCATGGGGCTGGTCCCAACAACTAGCATTCGATGATTTGAAGCAATGCTTGTGCTCAGCCCCAATACTTTCACTACCATACCTACAACAACCCTTTGAGATCGAGATAGATGCTTTAGACTATGCTGTGGGCGTCGTTCTCACTCAACATGACCACGTCCTGGCCTATCATAGTGAGACACTATCATACACTGTCCGTAAGTACCCTACTTAAGACAAAGAAATGTACTCCATTGTGCAAGCCTGCCGCCAGTGGAGACATTACATTCTTGGGAAGGAGACAGTCATCCACACTGATCATAATCCACTGTAGTTCATGCAGACATAAGGAAAATTACAAAACAACTTCCATCAAAAGTGGTCCACATACTTACAACAATTCCACCTCAACATCAAGTATAAAACATGAAGCACCAACCGCATCGCTGATTGCCTCAATAGAACGCCAGTCGAGACACTCACCATGGTGCTAGAATCTTGCGCCCATGAGACCTCTGGATGGCCCCAACTTTATGAGATAGACCCAGACTTTTCCACCACCTACCAAATGTTGGGTGAAACACAATTGTCGATAATTTCCATCTTCAGGATGGGTTGTTGTGTCATCTGGGACACATTTGCGTTCTATCAAGCGAGCAAGCGAAGATGATCTAGGAATCCCACTATAGTCGGGTGGCAGGACACTTCGGTGTCGAAAAGACAGTGGTGATTCTACATAAACATTTCTATTGGCCGAAACTTTGACAGGAGGTCAACAAGTATATCAGGTCCGACACTGCTTGCACTATTGCAAAACCGACCACTAAGAAACAGGGCCTATACACCCCTCTTCCTACTCCTGACAGGCCATGGGAATCCATCTCAATGGACTACATGGTGGGCCTCCCGTCCACCAAGCGGGGAAATGACTGTGTTTTTGTGGTTGTTGATCGCTTTTCTAAGATGGTGATTCTGGTTGCCTGCAAGAAGAGAATCACAACAGAAGCCACTGCCAAGCTCTTCTTTGAATGAGTATGGGTACATTTTGGAATCACACAAACCATTGTCTCAGATTGAGACAGTCGATTTCTCAACACATTCTAGTTGAGCCTCTGGTCACTGCTGAACACCAAGCTCACCAAATCCATGACCTTCCACCCCTAAATAGATGGCCAAACCGAGGTCGTAAATCGAATGATCATGCATATCTTGCGAATGTATAATTCCAAACACCCTCGCACATGGGATGAGAGTCTTCCCTATGTCCAACATAGCTACAACCGAGCCCTCCATAGCTTAACCGACCACAATCGCTTTCAGGTGGGGTTGGGATTCCAACCATTGGGTCCCATAGATGTTGCACTTGCCCTTGTGGTCACCTCGACCGACTCATCTCCTGCTCCAACTGAAGCTGACAAAGCCACCTAGTTCATTGAGTGGATCCATCACATCTGCCAACAAAAGTTGTGTATTTGTGTTTATACAACAAAAGTTGTGGATAAATCGTTTCCCTCCCACCAATAATCTAATACCTTACAAGCAAGTGTGAATCATTTAACACTCTAAAATGTATAAAGGAGGAAAAAAACTACATCATGCTAATCAAGAAGTCGAATTACTTTAGTAAAAACTTGAATATATGCTTCCCAAAAGATAGACAGGCTAATAGGAATTAATTTAATAATTCATTAATGAAAAAAATCTCAGAACTCAAAGTGTGTAAAGACAAAGTCTATCAAGAATTTATTAGCCTCACTATACAACATATAAATGAACTAGAGGAAAGGATGGAATCATTAAATAAATAAATGATTGATATTTTAGCACTTCATGAAAAGAATGATCAAATAATAAAATCTTTGAAGCAAGATTTGTTAGAAAAATAAAATGTGTTGTTAACATTGGAAAGGAAAGTGAAAAAGGAAAAAGTAACGTGTAATGTAATTTGTGATACAAGTGATCTGCTAGATAGTTCATGTGATACTAGTAAAGTGGTTGACGCCATACATATGTCTCTCTCACTCAATAAGATTCAGAATGTTGAGCTTGAGCTTGATGATATGTTTGAAGATAAACATCATATTGAAGATGATGAAATTGATAGCTTTGAAAGACACACAAAAGGAATTGGACCCAAACTCATGAAAAATATGGATTTTGATGGAAAAAGATTAGGCAAAAATGGGCAAGAGATCCAGAAGCCCATAAATATTTGTATAAGGTTAAAGAATGAAGATCTTGGTTATGAATGAAATGCAAACAATGGGGATACTAAATTTGTTAAAGAAGAAACATTATTCTCAGATCACGATGCAACAAAATATATTCAGAAACAAGAGCAATGATGTAATCATTGTGGTAGTAAAGGGTGTGCACAAGTTAAGTGTTGGGATCTGTATCCTTGCAATATTTGTGACCTTACCAATCATGATCATCACACATGTTGGAAAAAACAAATAATGAAACCTCATATGCAGATAAATTGTGGATGGATAAGTGCGCATAAATAATAGAGTGCTACTTTTATGTTGAAAATATTCTACAAGGTAAAATCCTCCAATGTACAAAAGCTCATACAAGAAAAAGGATTCAAGGAATAAGTAGATGTTAAGAACTCAATGAAAAATTTCCATACTTAGATTAGATTTGTGATGGTTTGTGGTCGTCCAAAAACCTCTTGTAATGGTTAAGGGTACACTAATGAAAACCCTTGAAGATAATTTAAGGAAAAACCATGGATATGGTAAATTGGTTGAGGGTAATCCATAGAAAACCCTTGAAATGATTAAAGTTATAACCATTAAAATATGTCCTTATTGCATGTATGTTTCAGCAGTAGTTGAATCTACCTCTTCTCAAGGATTATATGAGAGCATTCTTCTCAAGTTACATAGCAATAAGGTCTAATATTTTAAAATCAACATCAATCAACATCAACATTCTAGTTATTTACAAAGTTACTATTGTAACAGAAGAAGTAAAATCTTTTGAAAAATCCTGCCAAGCAAAAGAAGATTGTTTAAGAAATTGACTCTATAAGAATTGCAGAGCATGAGCATAATGAAGAAAGTGACCACCTGGCTCCACGGCTCTCCACTTGGTAATGGCGCTACACAACTGGTAAAGAAGATGGTGCTGAAGTCGTCCCATTTACCCAAGGCCTCTCACTTACCGTGCAACTGACATTTGGTAAGGCGGACGATGCAGCACAACTAGTAAAGAAGGTTCTACTTATCCAGGGATCCTCCGCACAACTGGTAAAGAAGGTTCAACTTACTTTAGAGGAATGGTTAATTCTGTTTAATCTAAATGTTTTAGGGGTTTTTCAGTAAGCTGAATCCATTTTTACATTTAAAAATACAATATTTCAGATTCATATAATCGATTCTAACTAAAAAATCCAAATGTTCTATGGATTTTTCAGTAAACTGAATCCATTTCTACATTTAAAAATGCAATACTTCAGATTCATGTAATCGATTCCAATTAAAAAACAGAACATTTAGACAACTCCATTAAAAACTATCAGACAAAGCTTAAACGGTTTTGCGACTCCATGTCGCCGTTTCTCGATCAAAGATTAGTTCCCAGGTAGGCCAATAATGCAGGTCTTGCTTCAAAGTAAAGACATTTGGTTTTCCGTTCAATTCTATAGTCTTAAGATGGACAAACTCCTCATTCTCCAATTCTTTTATCACATCTACGAATGTTTGTAGATCAGGGGTTGCTTTTCCGTTAACTTCAACAATCCACTCGCTCGTATAAAGATCATATCTATGACCAGGACTGCCACTGGATATATTTGAAATATATACCCCATGCCCTTGTTTTGGGAAAAATCCAGACGAAGCAACAGCTAGGTGCGGCTTCTGCACGGTACATCCACACCAGCTGATGATGTGCGTAGTTCCAAACCCATCTCTTACATCAGTGCCCACAAGAAGCTCCAACTCTAAACCTCGGCGAAAAATTGTCATTTTTAAATTTCCTTCCTGATCATGGCACCCATCCAGACGTTTGCAAGCATTCTCGATATCGCCAAAACTGGTAATTGGCTCCCCGTCTATGGCTAATAGCATGTCCCCTTCCTGCAACATACGTTGGGCTCGTGATCCAGCAAAACAAATCTTTACTCGTAACACCTGTCGCCTCACAGGATCCTTATTTGCTAACTTTGTAACCCACTTCTGGGTTAAGCCAAAGCTGCAGGACTTTGAAAGTCGAGTTGAATAAAGTTCAAGCCCTAAAAAGCGGATAAGAGGCATGGGCTTCTGGGATCCATTTATAAGCAAACGTGGACCTTCAGTCCCATTTATAATCTTCTCCAACACCTCACTAATGGAATAAATTGGAATTCCTCGAACGAACTGCGCGTTGGAGCTCACACAACCAGTATCCCTCCTCATCTCCATAGAGAAGCTGGCCCATAATGCCTGAACCTTTCCATGGTCATCTGTCAGTACACCAGAAAAACTATTGCCAAAATCTGTATCCAATTCGATGACCTCCATGTTCATAGCTCTATACCTGGGATAAGCACATTGTCGAATATTCAAGGCAGCCACTGTGTTTTTGACTGTGGACTTGCGTGATTGAGCTTTTGAACTCTGATTCAATCCAACGAGATATACAGCATCACCCTTCTGCAGAGCAGGTTGAGGGAAAAGAACAGCTGCACGTACAGCTGCAGCCCCAGCTGGACCTAGTGCCGCAGGATCATATGCTACTAATGCATAATTGTGTATAGGGTGAAGAAAAACAACATCACCAGGTATATTCATTAAATTAGAAGCAAATTCTAAGTTAACATCTGATACAGAAGTGGGCACTGTATTCTTGTCAACTGCAACTATTCCCATGGTTTTAGAATGATAGATAACCACCCCTGTTCCAGAAAAATGCCTAGCATACACACCGTCAATAAAGCCAGATGATGGTATATCCGTGTCAACCATGACTAATGCTGGCTCAATGACTTTCTCAGCATTCGAAATGAATGTTTGAGAATCACCGCTTAAATTTCTAACAAATGATTTCGCTGGAACTTCTTCAACTGATACGGGTGGCTGGATTGCTGTATAGTTGAAGGCATAAGAAACCGAAGAGGACATTGCAGGCCTCCTTTCCCACAGTCCAGTAGCATCGTCTCGAGTGTAGAGTTGGGGCTCTGAATACCACTCATGCCTACCAACATTCACAACAACAGATATAGTTTGATGACGATCTTCAGGGATCACAAATTCTAACGGAGCTCCTTCCCCAGGAGATAACTTGGACAAAATAGCTATAAAATCTTCGACTTGTGTGACTTCCTCCCCTCTAAATTTTTGAATGATGGCATGGCGAGGAACACCGGATCTTGACAACATATACCCTGGTTCCGCAACATATACTAGACCACAATTAAAGTGAAAATTCCTAGCCTGTTGGTAGGATAGAGGATGAATCACGCCACCACTTACTTCCAAGAAATAATGAGGAGTTATAGAATCCAAGTCCTGGACCTCCAAAGTAACCTTCAAAGGAGCACCGCCTCTCTCAACCTCTAAATCGATAGTCTTTCCCAGATTATCATCCAGCAGTGTCTCCAACTTCAAGAAATGTGTTACAATCTCACCATTCACACTTACAAGTAAATCCCCCGTCTCTAATTGTATCTTGTCAGCAGGACCTCCGGGCACCACCGAATCTATAACAAGAATTCCCGTCTCTGTAGGAAAAGCCTCTCTCACAAGCTGTTCAGTCTCTCGTCGAAACCCTAATCGACGTGCCTCATCAAATCCTTTGTGAACAAGGGTCATCTGAAGTGTGCCTCGAGGAATATGGAATGCAGTGTAGTTGCACTCGTCCTTGCACTTCTGTAAAATTTTCAGCGCCCTTACCACTCTATCCAGTGGAAGAAAAAATGCAGCACAACTATCTAATATGCCAGCAGCATGCAGTCCAACTGCTTGCCCATGAAAATCAATGACAGGTGAGCCACTCGACCCTCCTCTTGTCCCTGAAGCTGCCTGCATATAAAAGGTATTGAAGTCATTGTATACATCGCTTCCAGAGTGAGGGGCATCTCTATTCAATCGGGCCAGGGTCCCGGCTATCACTGAAAGCTTCTCGCTACTGTGATTACCAACCACCCGGATCTCCAAACCAACAGCGGCAGCTTCTGGTGCAAGAGGGATTTCCTCACATTTCATAAACTGAAGCGCTGCTGGATCAAAGCGGAAAAATCCAAAATCATGAACAGGGTCACGGTAAAGAGGATAAACTGGAATATCCTCGCGATTGAGGAACGTAGCCTGGGCAACAACAGGCCCAGGCTTTACGACATGCCTGTTGGTGAGAATAATGCCGCGTTTTTTATCTACGACAAAACCGGTGGCATTGCCTCTTCCGACAAGCTCTGTATCAAAAGTCCGAGTGGTAGTGGTTCGAAGAACAACCACGGCCTTAAAAACCTTGTCAAAAGCCTTTTTCCACTTCTCTGCCGTTGACACGCTCTGGGTATCCGAGACATCAATCGCCATGGCTAGAGTTTTCAGGCTCGGCTTGTCCACAGTGGTCCAGATACACTGATCGGG
>JZKD02S1890125.1:222948-255931 GCA_000966675.3 Picea glauca
TTATTCACTTTCTGTTGCAACATGGTCTTAAAAACTTTGTTGATGGCCTATACTTGACGATTGGAATGATGGTAATATAGGGAAGAAAATTGATGGCTGAAGCCAAGAAAGGAAAATTATAGTTAAAGTGAAGCTATCTTCATAAAAATGCAATATGTACTGTCAATTTAAAGATCATGTTAAATGAGAAAATATCTGTCATCAATGAAGGATTAATGATTAAATTGGTGACTAAAGGCTTCTCATATCAAGTGGTATCAGAGTAGGATTGATAGGTGGGTGCTTACAAGAGCTAGACTCAAGCGAGGTGAAGGAAATCTTGCAAGTTACAATCCAAAAATCCAAAGGAGAGTTTGTAAACTTGAGATGGATTCACCAAGAAGGTTAGTTCCTTACGAATCCAAAGATGATTTCTTCGAGGCATTTAAGTTGATGCAATCCATGGCGCAATAAATTTACAATGAAAGAGGGCAGTGAAGAGGTTAAATAATTGGAGAAGGTGAATCTTCAGTGAAAGAAGAAGGAGGAGGCAAAGGTTGTGGACCTTCGAAACCTTCTTCACCACCACCACCATCATCATATACTAATGGTGAAAGTAAAAATTCTTCCAAGAATAAGCATTATAAAAAGCCTTTTCATTCTCATGATATGCCATTACTAAAGCTAGATGTTAAATTTGACTTTCCTGTTTATGATGGAGAATTGAATGCAGATAAATTAGACAACTGGGTAAAGCATATAGAAGTTTATTGTAGGGCGAAAAATATAAAAAAGGACTCTGCAAAGATTCAATAAGCTACTCTCCGCATGAGCGGTACAACTCTCATATGGTGGGCGAGTCGAGCTAAAGAGGATTTGGTACAACATGGTAAAATCATTTCCTCTTGGGTTGAATAATTTTTGCAATGAGAAAGCAATTCTATTTCCATTACACACTCATGAAACTCTTCTTAAATACATTGGTGGTTTACATTCTTATCTTCGCCATACTATTTTGATGTTTAATCTTACTAATATTGATGAAGTGTAAGTACAAGATACTCATCTTGAAGCTAACAAAGGAAATCATGGTATGGAGAATGAACCACCTAAATTCAAGAATTAGTTGAAGAAAGATGGAAAGAAAACAACTACAGTAAAGAAAGAGAAGCTCACATGCACTCATTACAAGAATAAGGGTCATGATGAAGATCACTATTGGAAATTGCATCCTGAGTTGTTACCAAAGAAGTTCCAAAAGAAGGAGGAACAAAAGACTGTTGCTAGAGTGCAATAGGACTTGGGGTCTGATTCCGGTGCTGAGACAATGATTACAACTATGGGTATCAAAGGTATATCACTTGTTAGTCCAGATGCAGAAAATATGTCTCCAGGGATTGATCCAGGTCATCTCCATGAGTGGGTAAAATCATTTGGTAATATTTTTTAGAAGATAAAGAAATTTGTTGATTCATTTCCTTTGGCAGTAATGTATTTCTTACTATTGCTAGTTAGTTTTCTCTGGTTGATAGACATGACAGTGCATGCAAGAGATTGCGGAAGTAAGGAAATGGATGTTTATATCAATAGTATAATTACATTTTTTTACCATGGTTGGAAAATTTATTGTGATGCATATATTTTCACTATCCAGTCACGATTGGTGGATTTTGGACAAGTGGGGAGGCAATGCCCTCACTTGATTAAGGAATGATCAACTTTTGGTGGTCCAAAAGCTTCTCAGTAGGGAGGAATGATCCAGGAAGATCTAGGATGGCCAAAATTTTAAAGTCCTCAGATCACCTCAAGACCATAACCATTTCGAAGATCTTGACGAGAGCTTTCCGACGGTGTGAACAAGAGCTCAAACGACCTTCGTATGCAAAATTTATGACCGGTCAAAGTTCTGGTCCAATAGGGAAAAAAGTCAAATTGACAGAGACACGTGGAAATGATGATGTGTAATGCTGATGTGGCAGTGATGAAATGGAAATGATGACATGGAATTGCTTATGTGACATGCTAAAATGGCAGGTTGACAGTGATGATGTAGCAGTGCTGACATGGTAGTGACACATGGAAGACATGTGGACCAGTGAGAAAGTGACACATGGCACCACGTGGAACACAAGTGGTCATGGAATATTTCATTGGTTATGGTTTATTAATTTAACAAACAAATTGAAATTATTTTTAAACATATAACAAATATTTATTAAAAAAAATCATATTCCATTAAAAATGGATCCAATCTTGATGCAGGAGCATCCCTCACGACAAGCAAAACCAACATGGAAGCAGAAGACAGTTGGAAGACGTCCAACACAAGTTTTTGAATTTTTAAATTTTCCCTTGAAGTTGATGCGCTGAACATAAATGAGATCATTTAATTTAGGCGCCCTGGTAAAAATGTAATCAGACCTCGAGCCATACGCTCTCGTCTGAGATAGACAGAGGCATTTATAGTAGTAGTTGCAGGTAGATAGAATTGAATTCTTAGATTAGACAGTTTTAGAGCGCAGGAGGGAAAATGGATATAGACACCCTCATTTGTATCATTGTAACATTAACAGGAGGAAGAAGAATCTAGAGCATAGGAGAATAGCATAGAGTTGTAGAAAACACCCATGTATAGATCTTGAATTAATAGAAGAAGTTGATTCAGATTCATGGTTGTTGTGTTATTCTCTGTATATGTGTGTTGAATGTTCTGCTTATGAATATTTATTCCTGTTATGCATTTGTTGTTATGTGTGTGTATGATCTCATGCGTTGAGATTGAAATCTGAGAGGGAGTGAAGTGAGTCACAGTTGTTTCTCTTTCTGAGCGAGGATTCCTGCAAGGAGTGCAGTTGAAGTCGTCCACAAGGAGTGCGTTAACAGAAGGCTCAGGGAGTTAAACTCTTGTTCTCAAAGCACTCAGAGTGAAAGTGGGTTGCTAAAGACGTGCAAGGAGTGCGCAGGCTAAGGAGAGTCTCAGTCAAGAATCTGAGCAAAAGCTTTGGAGGACTACTGCTACGGGCATACGCAGAGTCAAAGGAAGCTCGAACAATTGAAGTGTTCACAGGTTTTCCGCAAGGAGTGTGTGCAAAGAACCTCGTTAAGGTTGGATTAATTTAGCAAAGCTCAAGAAGGATAGGCCTCTGAGTTGTTGAAGATCAGCGTAGATAAGTGTGACTTGAAGTCAGGAAGAAGCATCGTAGGTTGGCGAAGCGGTGAAGGAGTTTCGTGGAGAGACACTTTTCCTCATTTCGTGGGTTACACAAGGAAGAACGAACGATCGAAATCATCTGAGGAGATTTCATGAAGTTCTGAGGATCGTCAGATCTTGCAGAGGTGCAAGGAGGCTACGGCGAGAAGATTCCGAAGAATTTGAAGCTCAAGAGAGGCAGAGCCGTCGATTCAGAGTCACGGGAGCCATGTGATCTACACGTGGTATCGTGTATCAGGGACTCGTGAGTTGAAGCCCCAAAAGTTGTGCAACAAGAACAGCGATATCGCGAGATGCGATATCCCTACAAGATCATAGCCATTCGTTGTGGGGGACGCGTGTAAGGAGATTCTCTCATCTCGCAGACTCGGACAGTGGAGGACAGAAAGGGAAGTCCTTCAGTTTCGCAAGCAGCGAAGTGGCGAAAAGGCTAAGAGCTGTCCATCTGAGGAGGACAGGTGGCGAGAGATTGAGAGATCTCGCGAACTTGGGGGTTTGCAGGTTGAGAGCCCAAGTGTTGGGTATTCCAAGTCATGAGTAATGAAGTGGCAAGGAGGCTAGGAGCCATCCATCTGAGAAGGACAGGTGGCAGAGATCTAAAGATCTCACGAACTTGGAAGTTTGCAGGGTGAGAGCCCAAATGTTGAGTACTCCAAGTCACGAGGACACGAGGAGAGAGGAAGAAAGGAGGACAGCTGGATCAGAGAGCCCCATCGCATATCACACACTCGGGGGTTCGTAGGTCGAACGGGGTCACTTTTGACATCAGAATTCGGGAAGTGACGAGCATCGAGGTTCATGTGGACGTGCGTGGCAGAGCATAAGGTGGGACCCACGTGATCGACGGGTGGACACGTGCTGCCTGGAGATAGAAGTCAACATTTCGTTGAATTCTCGCACCTCGAGGATTCGCGGAATAGGAGGGTGAAAGCTCGACGGTTCAACCTGCGAGGTGGCGAGGTTGCGAGGTTGCGAGTAGTGAAACCTGTCAAGGAAGGAGTTAGCTCAGCGTTGGCTTATTGCGTCTCAGAGGATCGCAACGGGAGGCACAAGAGTTCGACTCACAAACTCACAAAGGTGCGAGTTGCGAGAAGTGCTAACATTTAAGCCTAGCCCACGGTTGCATGTGGTGAGGGCGCTAATAAGGAAAGGAGCTATACTCGTATCGCCAGGTCGGGTATTGCAAGATTAGAAAGAAAGAATTGGAGGTTTTGAGTCATGAACTCGCGAGATCGCGAGATTTAGCTGAATCTCCCAGTGGTAAAGGGGAGACCTCGGGAAAGATTGTTGTGGGTGCAGATTTCCCGATAGGGAAATAGAAGAACCTTGGAGTTCCTCGGGCCGAGAAGAAGAAGATCCTGTGAGAGCAGACGTGCCTGGGTGGCGCGCCCTGCGTCAAGTGGTATCAGAGCATAGAAAATATTCTTTGCTTTCTGTAGCAGAGGACAGGGAGAATTCACCATGCCGCCAAGGATAAGAGGTAGACAATCACCCGATCCATAGGACGAAAGGGAATTTTCCAGAGAAAGAGAAATGTACAGAGAAAGAGGTAGGCATGTATAGAACCCAGACGTGGAAAGAGGAATGCGAAATCTTCGTGCCAGAATGGAGGACATGGAGATAAGAGAAAGGCGAAGAGATGATGTAGGAGATATCAATGAATCCAAGGATGAAGAGGATGTTGGACACGGAGGAGAAGAAATCCCAGCGGAATATGCATCCAATGAGCGTTTAATTAAGGCTATCGCTCGGATCAGTTCAAAAACTAAGATGGACATTCCAGCTTATGAAGGGAATCTGGATGCAGAAGACATTTTAGATTGGATTAGAGCTCTTGACACTTACTTCGATTATGAAGATATCGAAGATGATAAGAAGGTCAGACATGCCATCACGAGATTAAAAGGACATACAACCTTGTGGTGGGATGAATTGCAAGCTGATAGGTGTTGCCAAGGAAAACATAAAATTAAGAGCTGGGACAGGATGATTGCAAAGATGAAGGCAAAATTCATTCCCAGGGACTATCAAATTTCTCTGTTCAGAAGGATGCAGAACCTGAGACATAAGTTGATGACAGTGAAAGAGTATACTAAGGAATTTTACAGGTTGAATATCAGGGTAGGTCATCGCGAAAGCAATGACGAAAAGGTGGCCAAGTACATGAATGGCCTGAGGTATGAAATTCAGGATGAAATAAATATGGCAACTATCCGAACGGTGGAGGGTGCCTATCAACTGGATTTGAAAGATGAGGAGAAGCTGAGCCGTAAACAAAGTCAGAGAGGCCGAGGCAGAAGTCATCCCAAAGGCAAATCGGTTGCCCAAGATAGATACCAGAATCCCAAGGATGACTGGAAGAAACCTCAAACTCAGACAAAGAGAGGTGGAAGTTCGCAATGAGGGAAAGATGTTGAGAAAAGAGGAAAACATACTGAGCAGAGAGGAGGATATGCTGATAATAATAGGTTTCCTCATACCAGAGGTAGAGGAAGAGGAAGAGGTGGAGTAATCACATGCTTCACATGTGGGAAAAATGGGCACAAGTCATTCGAGTGTCCGGAGAAAAAGAGAGAAGTTGGAGAAACTCACATCGTCGAGGCACAAAGGCGAGATGTTGAGGCAGAGTACGCTGAAGGTGGAAGATCGTTGGTGATGCGAAAGGTCCTTTTGATGCCAGAGAAGGAAATGGAGAATTCAGCGCAGAGGAACAATCTTTTTAGGACTGCTTGCAAGACCAAGGGTTGGGCATGCAAGGTTATCATGGATAGCGGAAGCACTGATAATCTCGTTTCAATCGAGATGGTGGAAAAGCTGGAGCTGGAGACAACTGATCACTCGAGTCCATACAAATTTTCATGGCTACAGAAGGGACATCAGGTAAATGTCACTAAACAGTGCTTAGTTGACATTAAGATAGGAGGATATAATGATAATATTTTATGTGATGTTATTCCTATGGATGTCTGTCATTTATTGCTAGGCAGACCATGGAAATATGATAGGAATGTGATTCATGATGGGAAGATGAACAACTATACCCTGAAAAGGAATGGGAGAACTCATATGTTGTGTCCAATTGAAGATAAAGAGGTGAAGACGGAGGTAAACAACACAGTACTTCTCATGAGTGGGAAGGAACTTCTTACAGAAGTTAAGAAGAAGGAGGATCCACAATTCTTTGTGGTCAGAAAATCGAGAATTGTTCTGACTAGCACAAGAGTGGACGATTTACCAGGAGAAGTTCAGGAACTGCTGGAAGAGTTCGCTGATACTGTAGTGGATTAACTACCTCATTCGTTGCCACCGATGAGGAGCATGAGCCATCACATTGATCTCATACCAGGAGCTAGTTTTCCAAACAAAGCCGCGTACAAATTGACGCCGCAGGAGAATGAAGAGGTTAAAAGACAGGTCCAGGAGTTGTTGGAAAAAGGTTTGGTCAGGGAAAGATTGAGTCCATGTGTTGTTCCAACAGTACTCAGTCCGAAGAAAGACGAAGGCTGGAGGATGTGCACTGATTCAAGATCCATCAACAAGATAACTATCAGGTATAGATTCCCATTGCCAAGGATGGATGATTTGATGGATTGCTTAAGTGGAGCAATTTTTTTTTCAAAGATAGATTTGAAGAGTGGATATCATCAGATTCGTATGAGAGAAGGTGATGAATGGAAAACAACATTCAAGACAAACAAAGGTTTGTATGAATGTCTTGTCATGCCGTTTGGCTTGACGAATGCACCAAGTACCTTTATGAGGTTGATGAATGAAGTCCTGAAGGATTTCATCGGGAATTTTTTCATCGTGTATCTGGATGACATATTGGTTTTTAGCAAGACAAAGGATGAACATCTGAATCATTTGGCTATTGTGATGAAGAAACTACAGCAGGAGAAGCTGTTGATTAATATGAAGAAGTCCTCATTCATGAAGACATAACTCATTTATTTGGGGTTTGTTATTTCAGCAAATGAATTAAAGATGGATCCAGAAAAGGTGGAGGTAATTAAGAATTGGCCATCACTAAGGAACGTATTTGAGGTGAGTATTTTTCATGGACTGGCTATTTTCTACCGAAAATTCATTAGAAATTTCAGTGGGATTAGTGCAGCAATGATGGACACAGTGAAGAAAAGACATAAATCTTTTCACTGGACGGAAGAGGCTGAGAAGAGTTTCAATTTATTGAAACGAAAGATTACAGAGCAACCGGTTTTGGTGTTGCCGGATTTTCAGAAAACATTCCAGGTAAAATGTGATGCAAGTGGGTTTTCCATAGGAGCGGTCTTGATTTAGGAGGACAAACCGATTGCATATTTCAACGAGAAGATGAATGAGGCAAAGGATAAATATTCCACATATGATAAAGAATTCTATGCCATCATACAGGCATTGAAGAAATGGAGTCACTATTTGATTCCAAAAGAATTTGTTTTATATAGTGATAACCATGCATTACAATTTGTGACTCAACAAGAAAAGTTGAATCAGAGGCACGTTAAGTGGGTTGAATACATGCAAAATTTCACTTTTGTGATAAAACATATTTATGGTACTGCTAACAAAGTTGTTGACGCTTTGACCAGGAAGTGTTTGCTGTTGCAGGAGCTCAAAGTCAGGACGTTAGGCTTTGATGATCTTAAGGACATGTATGTAGATGATTCAAACTTTAAGGAAGCTTATGAAGTAGATGAGAATCCAGTTCTCAGAGACAGAAGTCAGTGGATAGAGTACGTGATCCAGGACAGATTGGTGTTCAAAGGCAATCAACTGTGTATTCTGAATTGCTCCATGAGGGAGAACTTGTTGAAAGAGAAGCACAGTGGTGGATTAGCAGAACATTTTGGCCGTGATAAGACATTTGCAAAGCTGAGCAAGTCATACTTTTGGCCAGGGATGAGGTCAGAAGTCAAGAAGTTTGTGGACAGATGCAGGATTTGCCAGCATTCAAAAGGAAGGAAATAGAATGTGGGTTTTTATCAACCATTACCCATACCTGAGAAGCCGTGGGATGAAATTAGCATGGATTTTGTATTGGGATTGCCGAGGACACAAAGAGGTGTTGATTCAATCTTTGTGGTAGTTGACAGGTTTTCTAAAATGGCACATTTTATCCCATGCCAGAAAACCAGTGATGCGACTCACATCGCAAATTTGTTTTTCAAAGAGATTGTTCGACTTCATGGATTGCCGAAAAGCATAGTTTCGGGCATAGACACAAAATTCATAGGGCATTTCTGGAGAACATTGTGGAAAAAGCTGGGAACTAACTTGATGTTTATTTCTTCTTATCATCCTCAGATGGATGGACAAACAGAAGTGGTCAACAGAAGTTTGGGAGACTTGTTGAGGATCTTGGTGATAGAGCACCATAGCAGCTGGGATAGCATATTACCGCAAGAAGAGTTCGCATACAATGATTCAGTGAACATGAGCATAGGAAAAAGTCCATTTCAGATTGTATATGGAATGAAACCGAGAGGAGTTTCTAAATTGAGGGATTCAGAACAGACTGCGACTAGCAGTGCTAGTGCAGGAGAATTCGTTGAAGCGATGAAGGAAATTCACAGCCAGGTGAAGGAGAGACTATTGAAGTCAAGTTAGGAGTACAAGCATAGAACATATCAGCATCGGAGACAACTTCAGTTTGAAGTTGGTGATCTGGTTCTGGCGCATTTGAGGAAGGAAAGGTTCCCAAGAGGAACATACAACAAACTGAAGATGAAGAAAATTGGGCCATGGAAGGTCTTGAAGAAGATGGGAC
Organism: Picea glauca; assembly: GCA_000966675.3. NCBI lineage: Eukaryota > Viridiplantae > Streptophyta > Pinopsida > Pinales > Pinaceae > Picea > Picea glauca. Next base: position 231,906 of record JZKD02S1890125.1, read on the forward strand.
ATAATGCTTATGAAATTGAGTTACCAGATGGGATCGGAATATCTCTGATATTTAATGTTTCGGATTTATATCCATATAAAAATGATGAAGCAGGAGAAGAAAGTGATGATCAACCAGAGGTCTAGTGGCAGAAGCAGATGCCAGTTGTAGAGAAGCCATATATGGAGCAGATACTGAACAAACGAATGGGTAAGAAAACCAGAAGGAAAGAATATTTTGAATATTTGGTCAAGTGGAAGGGACACCCAGTTGAAGATGCCGGCTGGGAGACTGAAGCAGAGATACGAAAGCATTGACATACCGTGCAGGAGCTCATGGACAGGAGCCCATGCAAATTTTCAAGAGAGGGAGTATGATGCAGGAGCATCCCTCACGACAAGAAAAACCAACGTGGAAGCAAAAGACAACTGGAAGATGTCCAACGCAAGTTTTTGAATTTTTAAATTTTCCCTTGAAGTTGATGCGCTGAACATAAATGAGATCATTTAATTTAGGTGCCTTGGTAAAAATGTAATCAGACCTCGAGCCATACGCTCTCGTCTGAGATAGATAGAGCCATTTATAGTAGTAGTTGTAGGTAGATAGAATTGAATTCTTGGTTAGACAGTTTTAGAGCGCATGAGGGAAAATGGATATAGACACCCTCATTTGTATCATTGTAACATTAATAGGAGGAAGAAGAATCTAGAGCATAGGAGAATAGCAGAGAGTTGTAGAAAACACCCATGTATAGATCTTGAATTAATAGAAGAAGTTGATTCAGATTCATGGCTATTGTGTTATTCTCTGTATATGTGTGTTGAATGTTCTGCTTATGAATATTTCTTCCTGTTATGCATTTGTTGTTATGTGTGTGTATGATCTCATGCGTTGAGATTGAAATCTGAGAGGAAGTGAAGTGAGTCACAATTGTTTCTCTTTCTGAGTGAGGATTCCTATAAGGAGTGCAGTTGAAGTCGTCTGCAAGGAGTGTATTGACAGAAGGCTCAGGGAGTTAAACTCTTGTTCTCAAAGCACTCAGAGTGAAAGTGGGTTGCTAAATTCGTGCAAGGAGTGCGCAGGCTCAGGAGAGTCTCAGTCAAGAATCTGAGCAAAATATTTGGAGGATTGCTGCTACGGGCATACGCAGAGTCAAAGGAAGCTCGAACAGTTGAAGTGTTCGCAGGTTTGCCGCAAGGAGTGTGTGCAAAGAACCTCGTTGAGGTTGGAGTAATTTACCAAAGCTCAGGAAGGATAGGCCTTTGAGTCACTGAAGATCAGCGTAGATAAGTGTGACTTGAAGTCAGGAATAAGCGTCGCAGGTTGGCGAAGCGGTGAAGGAGTTTCGTGGAGAGACACTTTTCCTCATTTCGTGGGTTACACAAGGAAGAACGAACGGTCGAAATCATCTGAGGAGATTTCACGAAGTTTCGAGGATCGTCAAATCTTGCAGAGGTGCAAGGAGGTTACGACGAGAAGATTCCAAAGAATTTAAAGCTCAGGAGAGGCAGAGCTGTCGATTCAGAGTCACGAGAGTCGTCGGATCTACACGTGGTATCGTGTATTGGGGACTCGTGAGTTGAAGCCCCAAAAGTTGTGCAACAAGAACAGTGATATCGCGAGACACGATATCCCTACAAGATCAGAGCTGTTCGTTGTGGGGGACGCATGTAAGGAGATTCTCTCATCTCGCAGACTCGGACAGTGGAGGACAGAAAGGGAAGTCCTTCAGTTTTGCGAGCAGCGAAGTGGAGAGAAGGCTAAGAGACATCCATCTGAGGAGGACAGGTGGCGAGAGATTGAGAGATCTCACGAACTCGAGGGTTCGCAGGTTGAGAGCCCAAGTGTTGGGTATTCCAAGTCACGAGCAACGAAGTGGTGAGGAGGCTAGGAGCCGTCCATTTGAGAAGGACAGGTGGCAGAGATCTAAAGATCTTGTGAAATCGAAAGTTCACAGGGTGAGAGCCCAAACATTGAGTACGCCAAGTCGCGAGGACATGAGGAGCGAGGAAGAAAGGAGGACAGCTGGATCGGAGAGCCCCATCGCATATCGTGCACTCGGGGGTTCGTAGGTCGAACAGGGTCAATTTCAACATCAGAAGTCACGAAGTGCTGAGCGCCGAGGTTCATGTGGATGTGCGTGGCAGAGCATAAGGTGGGACTTGCATGATCGACGGGTGGACACGTGCTGCCTGGAGATAGAAGTCAACATTCTGTTGAATTCTCGCACCTCGGAGATTCACGGAATAGGAGGGTGAAAGCTCGACGGTTAAACCTGCGAGGTGGTGAGGTTGCGAGGTTGCGAGTAGTGAAACTCGTCAAGGAAGGAGTCAGCTCAGCATTGACTTATCGCGTCTCGGAGGATCGCAATGGGAGGCACAAGAGTTCGACTCACAAACTCATGAAGGTGCGAGTTGCGAGGGGCACTAACATTTAAGCCTAGCCCATGGTTGCATGTGGTGAGGGCACTAATAAGGAAAGGAGCTATACCTGTATCGCCAGGTCGGGTATCGCAAGATTAGAAAGAAAGAATTGGAGGTTTTGAGTCACGAACTCGCGAGATCGCGAGATTTGGCTGAATCTCCTGGTGGTAAAGGGGAGACCTTGGGAAAGATTGTTGTGGGTGCAGATTTCCTGATAGGGAAATAGAAGAACCTTGGAGTTCTTCAGGCCGAGAAGAAGAAGATCCTATGAGAGCAGACATGCCTGGGTGGCGTGCCCTGCGTCAAATCTCCATTAAAAGAGGATCCAAAATTCATTAAAAGGGGATTTGATTATTTTAAAATATGTCAATTTGTTATATGATATATGGTTATAAACCATATATATTATATGGTTGTTAAAACATATATTTCATACCCATTTAAAAAAATGGTCAAATCCATTAAAAGCAGGGAATCATATCATATGGTTACGGATTTTAACCATATATATGGTTCACCAAAAATTAGTCGACCATATATTATAGGATTTTTAAAGACCATCTGATTATTATTTATGGTTTTCGTTGCATAGGCCATCTATTATTGGGAAAAAACCATATATGGTTGTTGAGATATATTGTTATGGTTAACAATTAATTGGTTTGGTTAGACCATATATGTATTAAAGTTGATATTTGGTATGTTTTATTCCCCAAATTAAATGAGACCAAATCCCATTAAATGTGGGTGAAGGAAGACTTGAAGTATTGACCCTTTGGCATATAACCAAGGGGGTTTTTACCATTGAGGGGAGACAATTTTGATGTCCAAGAGGCCTGTTGGTAATGAGGGAAGCCCATAATAGAACATAGCCATGTGTATAGTCATTTTTTATTAGAATTCTGAGGCAGATGCAATGGTGCAAACTGTAACTGGATTTTAGTAGGAGAATTGAGAGTCATTTCCATAAGTTAGATATGTTCATGTAAATTTTCCAATTTTGTTGATTTAATGAAAAGGCCACTCCATGAGAAGAGGACCTAGATACGTAGCCAGGGTATCTGGTGAACTCTGTTATCAAGTTTTGGTGTATTTGTGTAATTTTGTTCTCTTTGATCTCCTCTTTACTTTTCTCCATTTACTTATGTGAATGGGTTATGAAAGTTAATTTCATAAGTAAATATTCTAGTTAAAATGAAGCTATCTACATAACAATGCAAGATGCATTGTCAATTTAAAGATCTTGTTAACTGAGAAAATATTTGTTATCAATGAAGGATTAATGATTGAATTGGTGACTAAAGACTTCTCAGATCACTCCTATAGGAGAATTATGCAATTCTAGAAGGAACTTATGTTTGAGTTGGGAATTCTTACATAAATATAAGTGATCATGATACCATAGAAAATCATTTTTCCATACAAATTTATTTAATACAATGTGGTCCTCTTGTAGTTGTTGAATGATCTTGCATACCTCTTAATATTGCTTCAATTCTATCATTTCTTCTTCCACCCAATTAGATTGTGGAATAGAAATGACACATAGTGAACCCTTTCTGAAGATAATCATTGCTCCAAGAAGTACTTCAAACAATCATGATTTGTTTATACTTTGAAGTGTCGTCCTATTAGGTAAGGGAATCATTTCTTAATTGCATGTAATATGACCAACATTTATTTTTCATAAATGAGTTTGAGTAAGTTTTTTCCTTTAAGTTGGCTTCTCTCAAAGGCAAGGGGCCTTCCTTCTTACATTAAAACTACACCAATTCCATGGCCTAAGGCATCACATTCCATAATTTTTTTTTGTGAAGTTAAGTGTAGCTAGGAAAGGAGTTGTACACATAGCCTCCTTAAGTTTTTCAAAAGATTTGGTTTCTTCTTGGGTCCAAGAAAATGCTTCATTCTTTAATAACGTTGTTATAGGTGCCACTATTTGACCATAGTTCTTAAAAAACTTACAATAATAACATGTCAATCCTAAGAATCCTCTAAGTTTCTTCAAGGTTTTTGGAATTCCCCATTCCCTCATATATTTAATTTTGTTAGGGCCCACTTTTACACCTTCATGAGATACAACATGTCCCAAATATTCCACTTCCTAAACCCCAAAGGCACAATTGGAAGGATTTGCATAAAGTTGTTTCTCTTCCAAAAGTTGTAATACTCTATCAACATGGTGTACATGTTCTTCCCAAAAATTGTTGTACATTTTTATGTCATTCATGCAGGTACATAGGCTGTATGGATTTGCCAACTTTTGGGTGAACTTGGATTTCCTATATAGACCCTAAATACACTTTACTATGACAATTAGAGTGCTATTGAGGTTGCTAACAATCTTGTTTCCCACAGTGAGATGAAACATGTTGAGCTCCATGATCACTATTTGAGATAGTTGGCTCACGAGAATGTTGTCTCCATTGTCTATTATAGAATAGATGATTAGATTTCTAATATCTTTACTAAACCTTTGTTTGAAGCTAAGTTTATCAATCTATGTTGAATGCTTGGGATTCAAGAAGCTGCAATTATGGGGTGTGTTCCATTGACTTAGTTTCACCTTATGAATCTCCAGAGCTGTGTTTTGATGGGGGGTGTTGGAACCTTAGGTTCTTATGGTTCATCACACTTCTTTTGGAATTAGTCTATTGGGCGATCAATCACATATAGAAATTGTCATTCGAGCGATTGACCATATATCTACATCAGTCAGTCGAGTAGTTGATACACTTATCGGTCGGATAGTCAACCAATGATCGAAGACAATTAGTCATTGGATCGACTAGTCGAGCAATCGACTATGAATTGGAGTATGGACGATCGGGTCGATCACCCTTGTTGAGCTGACTAGACAACGTATATTTGACAGAGTCAACTTTAATAACCGATGGTTGTAAGTGGACAAGATATTCTCGACTCCAAGGAATTTGGTTAGATATTGAGGCTATAAATAGAAGACCCAATGAGTTATTATCATGTGTGTTATATTCCAATGTTGAACATGGTGTGCATGTTCAATATGCATTGTGATGTTTTGATCACAATGTGTTGTGCTTAAGTGTTGTAATGGTGTCTTTAGACACCACCTGCTTTCTTTGAAGTTATTTTGACTATCTATAATTTTGTTTATTTGTTTTGTATCATGTTACACCCTCTCCCCAACATTGTCTAGGGATTAACATGCCCCTCTCCTTCAAACAAGTGTTATCCTCAAAACTTGACTAACTGCGGGTGTTTCTGCACGAACAAACCATCTTCCCATTTCGCCTCTTCCATTGGTAGGTTCTTCCATTTGATGAAGAACTCAATAATTGCTTGATTTTCCAGTTTCTTAATCATGTTTTCAAGGATTATTTCTAGTTCTAGTATGATTTTCCCTTCTTCATTGATATCTGGTAAAATATTTTGGACTTGGATCTTATTTCCAATTACCTTTTTAAAGAAAGAAACATGGAAGACTGGATGTACACATGAAGATGGAGGCAACTCCAATTTGCAAGCCATACTTCCAATCCTTTGCAACACCTTATAGGGGCCATAATATTTGGGTGATGATTTATTGTACATCCTTTGTTTATTGAGGGACGTTTGTTTACATGATTGTAGCCTCATAAATTCCCAATCCCCCACTTCGAATTTCCCTTCACTGTGACGTTGATTTTCTTGTTGTTTCATCCTATTTTTTTCCATAACCAAGTTTTCCTTTAATAGTTTCAAAACCTCTTGCTGGTTCCCTATGTGGTACTCCACTGCTTGAATCTTTGCATTCCCTTCCAAGGGTGATATTATGGATCGAGGATGGTATCCATAAAGTTTAAAAAATGGGGACATTTTTGATGAAGTATGTAAGGATGTGTTGTACCACCATCCCACCAAGGGAAACCACTTGAACCATTTTGTTTTTTTATCAGATGCAAATAAATGAAGATATCCTTCTAGAAATTTATTCACAATATCAATTTTCCTATTGGATTGAGGATGGTAAGATGAGTTGTGAGCCAATTGAGTACCCAAGCAATAAAATAATTTAATCCAAAAATTTCCAATGAAAATTGACTCTCTATCACTTACAATAATCTTGGGGACTCCATGTAGCTTTTGAATTGTTTACAAGAATGTTGTGGCTATTGTACTTGCTTTAAAAGATGAGAAAGAGAGAAAAAATGGGCATACTTTGTTAGTCAATCCATTACTACCATGATGACAATATTTCCTTCGTATTTGGGTAAACTTGTAATAAAATCCATTGACAATTCTTCCCAACATTAACTTGGTATAGCTAATGGTTGTAGGAGACCTAATGTATTGATCATCTCTCCCTTATTCTATTGGCATGCCATACATTAAAAAAAATAAAATTGAATATCAGTTTTAATAACTTCCTTGAAAAATCCTTCTTGATCACGTGGTACATTTTCCATAAGGACCTTTTGTTTGAGTTGGGAATTATTACATAAATATAGGTGATCATGATACCATAGCAAATCATTCTTCCATAAAAAATTATCTAATCAACTGGGGTCATGTTGTAATTTTTGAATTATCTTGCATAACTTTTGATCTTTCTTCCATTCTATTCTTTCTTCTTCCACCCAATTAGATTGCGGAATAGAAATATCATATATTGAACCTTCTATTTCTTATTCTTTCCTTGGAAGAGCACCTTGCACAACATTGTGTTTTCCTTTTTTGTGGATAATTTCAAAGTCATAACCTAGCATGTTTGCAACCTATTTTTATTTCTCTTATAAATATAACATTTTCCCCAAGAGGTACTTCAAACTATCATGCTATATTTTTACTTTGAAGTGTCTTCCTATTAGGTAAGGGCACAATTTATTAATTACATGTAGTAAGGCCAATAGTTCTTTTTCATAAATGGGTTTGCGTAAGTTTTTTTCTTTAATTTGGTCACTTTGAAAGGAAAGGGGTCTTACTTATTGCATTAAAACGGTACCAATGCCATGGCTTGAGGCATCACACTCCACAATAAATGTTTTTGTGAAGTTAGGTGTGGACAAGACAAGAGTTGTACACATAGTCTTCTTAAGTTTTTCAAATTATTTGGTTGTTGCTTGAGTCCAAGAAAATGATTCCTTATTTAATAATGTCATTAGAGGTTCTACTAGTTGACCATTGTTCTTGATAAGCCTGCGGTAATTTCTTTCTAATCCTAAGAATCGTCTAATTTTCTTCAAGGTTTTGGGAATTGGCCAATCCTTCATAGCTTTTATTTTTTTAGGGTCCACTTTTACATCTTCATGAGATACAATATGACACAAATATTCTACTTCTTAAACCCCAAAGGAAGATTTGCATAAAGTTGTTTGTCTTCCAATAATTCTAATACTCTGTCAACATGTTTTACATGCACTTCCCAAGATTTGTTCTAGATCGGTATGTCATAAAAAAATTCCAACACAAATTTCCTAAGGAATGGATTGAAAATAGAATTCATCAAGCTTTCAAATGTTGAAGGTGCATTTTTAATTCCAAATGGCATAACCAAAAACTCATAATGACCTTCATGTTTTCTAAAAGTTGTTTTGGGAATGTTTTCCTGCCTCATTGTAATTTGATGATATCCCAAATGAAGATCCAATTTAGTAAAGAAAATTGTTCCATGCAATTAATCTAATAATTCGTCAATGACATGAAGCTGAAACTTATCTTTGATGGTCATTTTTTTTGACATGTCTATAATTTAGAAACATACGCCATGAGCCATCCTTTTTTGGAACCATCACCATTGGTGACGAGAAAGAACTTTGGATATGTTGAATGATGTCGTCCTCTAACAGCTCTTGGATAATACACTCAATCTCACTCTTTTATGCATATGGATACCTGTAATGCCTAATGTTAGGTGGTACACTTCCTAGTTGCAAATGAATAGCATGGTCATGATCTCGAGTAGGTGGAATACCCTTACGAATTTCTTGAAATACCTTGGAATGATTGTTGATATCTATTTGGAGATCTAATGGAGCATATGATATAGATTTATGAACATCTAGTGAGCACATTTCTACAATTACCCCATGGTGTCCATTTTTGAGTAATTTTGGCATGATATTAGATCTTATCACCTTATAAGTTTTCCCTTGGATACCTCTAAGATCAATTTCCTTTCCTTCCGAGGAAATCTCATGAAAAGATATTGAAAATTAAGGGCCACTATTCCCAATGATTGTAACCATTAGACCCCTAATACACCATCGTCACCACCCGTTTGAATGGAAATCATGGGACTATCCAAAAACAACTCCCCCATATTGAGCTTAATACTATGGAACTTGCCAAAAATATTTATGGCACCTCCACCTAAAATCATTACTTGAAAATATGGTGTTGGAAATACAAAGAAATTGAGTTTTTTTTTCTAATTTGTAATTGATGAAGTTACAGGTAATGTTAGAATCAATCAACACTATTAATTTTTTTATTTTAGATGTATCCTTGTATCTCAATGGTTGTGGAGTATTGATGCAGGCCAATGCATGACACGATATTGTTGGAGTAATATATTCTAAATCTATATCTTGTGATGGTTTCAATTCTTGATCTTCTTCCTCTTCACATTCTATGTAGAATAATTTCTTTTCATTGCATTTATGCCCCTTATTGTACTTGTTGTCATAATTGAAACATAGTCCTTTTTCTCTTCTTTCATCCATTTTTTGAGGTGTCAACCTTGTCGGTTGAGGTACAATTGTTGTATGAACCCCAAAATTATCTCTTCTTCTCGCATATGATTGAATGGTAGACTTGTGTGTAGCCTTATTCTTGGATTGAATATGATGAACAAATTTAATATCTTCCATAATATTTCCAGGATGTTTTAGGAAAATCTCATGTTTAATGTCTTATTTTAATCCACCTATGTAAGCTTCCAACAATTTTTCATCACTTATGTCATCCACACTTGTGGCCAGTACTTGAAATTTTGAATCATAATATTGAATATCACCTAAGTGTTTGAGTCTTGTCAATTGAATGAAGTAATCATACTCCCAAAATTTCCCATATTGTTCTTCTAAGTCTCTTGTAAATAAACCCCAATTATAATGATAAGAAGGGGGATAAATTTTAACTACCCATTGATACCATTGATATGGTTTATTCTCAAATTTCACAGTTTCTATGTGAATCCTTTTCTTATCATACATAATATTGTACCATTCAAAATATTTCTCTATTTGGTTGACCTAGGTAAAGACCTTTTTTCCATCAAGCTTCCTTAATTAAACCTTGGGAAGGTTCACTCCTTTTGGAGACCATCCATAAGTAACTCCATTATTGGATTTAAATACCCATATAAAATTCTTGTTATTGGAAAGTTGTTCAACCTGAACAATGCCTTTATTTTCGTGAGTCCCATAAAAAACATTATCAATTTTAGGGAACCTCCCATTTAAGGCTCCCATAATATTCTATTCCATTTGTTCCATATTTCTTTTCATCTCTTTCTTATTTTCATCGAGTTTCCTTTACATCAGTTCTTCCATATTTATTTCTATTTCTATTTGAGTATGTATCAAGTAAAGCTTTTTCACCGACCTATCATTCAATTTGTTGATTTGACTGTCCAATTTGGATAGATGGTTTTGTATATCCTCATTTTTTTCATGATTCATGGAGGAGATTTATATAGGTTTATTTGGTGAAGTCTTGTATCTTTCTCTGGAGCCATAAAAAAAGGTTATTAGGTCCTAAGGACAAGGGAGTGTTAGGTTATATAGCTCTCTGATATACATGCGAGGTCCAAAAATAGTACTCAACCTAATATCTCATGGTACTAACTAAGGAGGCTCAATCATGCCCTTAGTTTTACTACCTGACTACCTAGGTACTAGAGAATGGTCTCCCTGAGTGTTGTTCTCAGTGTACTATAGAAACAAGATGCAAGTCAAATAACTTATCTAAGGCTAGTTTTAGGTATACCTAGGGGACTTACTATATAACCAAATATAAATAGAATTGAGATTCCATATACAAGTTTTGTTTAATGTTATTCTACTTGAAGGGGTACCAACATGGGTTATAGAGGTTTCCAACCAGGTGAAACAATGGTTTTGAGTAACCACGCAAAACCTTGTGTATTTCCTGTGTGTATTCTTCCCCAAGCACATTTTTACTTGTTTAACGATAGATATTGTGTTATTATAGATGTTGGAACATGTCTCTGAAAAAATAAAAAATGAGCTTGCTAACCACAGAAAAAATCTCTTAAAATTACTAGAAAACATCTTGTGCAAAACCCTATCATCCACAAGAAATATATCAGAAAATTTAATGATTCAAACTCTAAATTTTTGTCCATGTGTACTTAATTATGAAAACTCAAGATTATGAAAATTCCAGAGTTAAAACTTCAATAAAAAAAATTATAGTGAAAATGCCAAGATAATTGATATTATGATTAGTCACAAACTGTTGGCCCTCGATCAAGTTTTCAGGAAATCTTGGTCAGGTTTGACCACTTTTTGTACTTTGACATAGTGATCGAGGATGGAGCGCCTAGGCGAAGTTGAGATCATGGATCTCACTCATTTTGTGGGCTTTATAAGGGGGTTTTGAAATGGGTTATGGGATGTAGGCCCATGGGTTTACCCATGTTTAGGCCTTTTTGTAAGGAATTGTAAAAGTATAAATAGATAAGAATGTATGATAGGAAGAGAGACTTAACAATATAAGTCAATAGCTTGAAAGGATAAGTGCAAGTAGTTTTGGGTTGCTTGGTGCAACATAATGTATATGTAAGGCTTTGTGGTTGATAGAGAAGAGGGCTTTGTGCCGTGACCTAGTTTTGGGAAGGAGGATCTAGTGCTTAGTATGTAGATATCCTGTCCTCTGCGAAGCTTATCTCTATGGCTTAGTGCACAGGAGGTGATGAATGTAAGAGATTCCAAAGAATAATAAAGAAGACGAAGCAGTTGGTGGACGTAGCCCCACATTGGGGTGAACCACATATATCTTGTGTCTTTTGTTGGCTTTGTGTTGTGTGGTTTATTCTATGATTATGCTCAGTAATTTGATTATTATGTTTGTTAGATAGATATGACATTGCTTAGTGCTTTATTGGTGCTTTATGAATGAATGCTAGATATGAATCATTGCTATGTGTTAAGTAGTTAAAGTACTTAATATTTATTGTTACTGCGTCAATCCAACATAGGGTTTTGTTCTGCGTTGTTAATGAAGCTAATGAGTTAATGAATATCATCTTGTAGTGTTATTTATTAGAATACTCTGCGAATTGTTGCCATCACAGATCTATGTCACAACTTGGTTATAGATGCCCGAGTCCTATAACCCCACCTGCTTCTACCTTGGGTGAGACTTCACCTTCTTCGCAGGTGTTGCCGAAAGGGCCGATAGTTACGGTTTTTTTGGTGCGTTGAACCCTAGGTCTTCCTATGTGCCAACAAATGGTTCTGTTGCTGGGACCTGAAACTGTGATTGCTGGGAACTGAAGTAAAGACAAGAGAAGCTCTATGCATAGATCTGTTGTTGTAGTGCAAAATAATTTACTTGACTTGCAAAGCTCTGTACTAAGAGATAAATCTGATATGAAGAAAAGAGGTAAGATCTTAAAAAAGGTAAATCTTTGTGCTTTGATAAAAGTAAGATAATTGATTTATTTTTTTTTGAAATCATGAATTTAAGTATGTTTAATAGATTTTGTCCTAGCTTGAAAGATATGGCATAGTTGGAAGAAATATTTGATCTAGGAAAAGCTAATATAAATGAAGAAATATATGCTATTCCTATCCATAGAAAGAGTTTTTGTGCTAATAAGTGGATGCAGGAACCTAGAAAGATTTTTTGCAGATTGCAGGTCCAACACTGTGATCCCAGTGCGCAATGTAGAAGAGGTTGGGGAACATACCAGAGAAAGAGAGGATTGACACTATGTTATAACTACAAAAGACCGGGACATCTTACTAAGGAATGCCCTGGTAAAGGTCCTATTTGTTAAGGTTTAAGATATTATTAGATTTCTTTTCATTTCACTAGATAACAATAGCATAAGATAGGATCATTAATAAATATACAATCACAAGATACACATCATTTATCCCGGGAAACCTTCGTGGGGGAGAAAACCCAACAAAAATTCCTTATCATAGATAGCCAATACAATGCCAAGAGATAACTCAAACAAATAAAGAAAGTCCTCTCCCAAGAATGTGCCTCTCTCTCTCTCTCTCTCTCTCTCTCTTCTCCAACAACAGCTCTGAAACTTGCTCCTCAATGAACATGTGAGTATGTTTCTAACTGAGGTGCTAGCCTCCTTATTTATACGACTATGACACGTGTGGAGGTGTCTCTCCATTGGTAGGGATGAATTATTCTTCTGGGTGGTTATAACCACCTTTAATATATTCTGGGGCCGACTTCTTATTCTACCTATTACAATTATGTTTTGACCAATCCACAAAAGGGGATTTGGTATTTTACAATAACCGACATGATCAATCCGCAATGGGGATTGATCCAGTGAATAATATATCAATAATGATTAGAATACACTTTGCAGTTACATTATTTCAACACTCCCCCTTAACAAGAAGGGTATTCTATAACAACATCAGGCGAGAGAGAGGATTGCATCATCAACAACATCAAGAGGACAACATCATCGATATCATCTTGGAACATTGACGGGCATGTCTATAAATCATCAAAAAATTTCTCATCGGCAACATCGTCATTCTCAAAGGAATGAAATCATCATCTGCATTAATATGGATTAGTATAAAACTAATACATCATCATCACAGCATGAGGCTGACTCATCATCACAATATTGGACTGGATTTACGTCACAACTATCAAGCTGGAAGCACAATACTCGTCTTTCTTTATGTCACAACAATCAAGCTAGAAGCAAGATACTCGTCTCGCTTTACGTCTCAACAATCAAGTTGGAAGCAAGATACTCACCTTGCTTTATGTCACAACAATCAAGATGGAAGCAAGATACTAGACTGGCTTTACGTCACAACTATCAATATGGAAGCACAATACTAGTCACATCTCATCTCATCGTCTTGCTTTACGTCACAACAATAAGGCTAGAAGCAAGATACTAGAATAGATTTACGTCACAACTATCAAGCTGGAAGCACAGTACTAGTCACATCTCATCTCATCGTCTTGCTTTGCATCATGACAATAAAGCTGGAAGCAAGAAAATAGACTAGCTTTACGTCACAACGATCAAGATGGAAGCACAATACTAGTCACATCTCATCTCATCATCTTGCTTTATGTCATAGAAATAAAGCTGGAAGCAAGATACTAGACTGTCTTTACATCACAACTATCAAGCTGGAAGCACAATACTAGTCGCATCTCATATCACCGTCTTGCTTTACATCACAACAATAAAGTTGGAAGCAAGATATTAGACTGGCTTTACGTCACAACTATCAAGTTGGAAGAACAGTACTAGTCACATCTCATCTCAACACTACTCCCCCTTTCGAGGAATGTCCTTTCAGACTATACCAAGCTTATCTCGAAAGTGCTCAAACTTTACACGAGATAGAGGCTTGGTCAACACATCGACAACCTGTTCATTCATGCTAACATCCTAGAGCTTTATGGCTCCTCTCTGCACCATGTCACAGATGTAATGATATCGGATCTCTATGTGCTTCGACTTGTCATGGAATACAAGATTCTTTGTCATCTTTATGCAGCTCTGGTTGTCACATAGGATCGTGGTTGCTTCCATCTCTAGGTCAAATAGACTAGTCAACAACTTACGAATCCATATAGCTTCGCAACTAGCAAAACATGCAACAATGTATTCTGCTTCCGCTATACTGAGAGAAATGTTGGATTGCTTCCTACTTTGCCATGAGATCATGGTTGATCCCAAACTGAAACAACATCCTGAAGTGATCTTCCTATCAGAAACACTTCCAGCCCAATCTGAATTAGTGTACCCACTCAATGTGAAATCATGATCTCCATCACAAATGAGACCACAATCTAATGTCCCTTTAAGTTACCTCATCACATGTTTTGTAGAAACTAGGTGAACATGTCTAGGTTCTACTAGAAACTGACTCAAGGTGTTCATGGAAAAACAAATATCTGGTCTGGTGTTCATCAGGTACATCAATGATCCAATGATTTGTCTATACAGCATGGCATCAATCAATTCTGACAAGGTGTCGACCAACATCTTTAGCTTCGTTTCCATGGGTGTATTCATGGACTTGCACTCTAACATGTCGAATCTCTTCAAGATCTCAACTGCATACTTCCCTTGGTTAAGGAAGATCCTCTATGGACTCTGCCATACCTCAATACCTAATAAATAATGCATTAGGCCAAGGTCTTTCATCTCAAATTCTGAGGCGAGCCTCTTCTTACATTCAGTGATGAGATTTTCTTCTCCAGTTAAGAATAAGTCATCTACATACAACAGTAATATCACTGGCTCATCGTTCATAACCTTGAAGTAAAGGTTAGAGTCTGCTTTACTCTTGGTAAAGCCCAAGCTTTTTAGGAAACTTTCTATCCGGCCATACCAAGCTCTAGAAGCTTGCTTCAATCCGTACAGAGCCTTCTTCATCTTGCAGACATGAGACTTCATGTCTTCAACTTCAAATCCTTGAGGTTGCTCTATATACACTTCTTCTTCGATGACACCTTTTAGGAAAGTTGTCTTTACATCCATCTGGTGTAACTTACACTTCATCTTAGCTGCAAGGGCTATGATGGTTTTGATCGAAGTGTATCTGGCTACAAGAGTGAATGTCTCTTTATAGTCAATGCCTTCCTTTTGAGAAAATCCACGAGTGACAAATCTTTCTTTATACTTCTCAATACTTCCATCAGCAACATGTTTTATTTTGAAGATCCATTTGGAAGATACCACATCCTTTCTCTTTGGTCTGGGAACTATTTCCCATACATCGTTCTTTATTATGGATTGGTATTCTTCCGTCATGTCATCTACCCATTCTTTCTTCTAAATGGATTCTTCAAAGAAAGTAGGCTCTTTCTCTAGGAGATCACATATCAAATCCATATAACTCGAGAATGACTTAGGTCTCTTCACCTGTCTCATGGTTCCTTCGGGAAAACCATACTTCTCTCCATCTTGAATAAACTCCCTAGCCCAAGTGGGATTTCTCTTATGGGAGATTGTCATCTGGGGAGGTTCTTGAAAGTATACTACATCATGATCTTCTAGAATTTCCTCATCAGGGGAAGTTATGACTTCCCTCACTGGTTCTGCAGCTCTGGGAATCTCCCTCACTGATTCTGCAACTCTGGGGATTATGGGTTCCTCTTCATATACTTCTTCAAGATGACATATTCTTTATTTCTTGAGCGCTACATCTTCATAAAAGGTCACATCCCTACTGATCTCAATGTGATGGTGACCTGGTATATAAATCCTGAAGGCCTTGGAGACCTCACAATATCCCACAAATATTCCCTTCTTTCATGAGCGTTCCATCTTGTTTCTCTTCTCTTCCATAATATGTATAAATATTGGGCAGCAAAATATATTGAGATGGCTTACCTCTAGCTTCTTTCTGGTGAACATCTCTTCTGGGGTCTTGAACCCAAGTGCACTATGGGACAATCAGTTTTGTACATATACAACTGTCATTGTTGCTTCTGCCCATAAGCACATTGGAAGATCTTGATCATGGATCATGGTCTTCACAACTTCCATTATTGTTTTGTTCTTTCTTTCCGCTACACTGTTTTGTTGAGGATTATAGGGAGTGGTGAGCTCCCTCTTGATCCCAACATCTTTTCAGAAGTTCACAAACTCTTTTGAGGTGTATTATCCTCCATTATTTTACCTGAGTACCTTGATATTTCTTTTAGAAAGATTCTCTATCAAGTCTTTGAATTCCTTGAATTTGCTGAACACTTCATCTTTAGATTTCAAAATATAAACCCAGGTCTTACAAGAATAATCATCAATAAATGATAAATAGTATACATACCCATTGATGGAGGATGATGGCATTGAGCCACACAAATCTGGATGAATGAGTTCTAGGACTCCTTCTGCTTTGTTGTCTCTCTTCGGAAAAGGGTTCTTGATGTTCTTCCCTTGTGCACATCCATTGCACATGCTTTCATGGTCAACCTTGAGTTCTAGTAGACTTGTGACTGCATTGCATACGTATGGTAGCACCTTTTAGTTGATGTGGTATAATATTCTATGCCAATGTTCACATGGATTCTCAATGGCATGGGTCATGGAAGCAGCTGAGTGACCCTTTAGCTTTATACAAGACACCTTCTTCTTTTCCAATGATGATTTCTTATTTTATGGTTTCTCCTTTAGTACTTTGCCTTCTAAAACCTTTACTATAGCTTCCTCAGGGTTATTACCTGTGACCTGGAACAAGGTCAACAAAAGAACAAGCAAGAGTAATATCCTTTTGATAATATAAAGCAATAGCATGAATAATCATCACAGTAGCTCCTTTAGAGTTATCACTTGTAACTTGTCTGAAGCAAAGATTAAAGGTAAGGAATACAATACGAAAATGAGGTCAACACTCTCATAGTGTTGTGATCAAACATTCCTCCATGGCAACCTGGAACTAACACATGATGTTTCTCCTGGGACCTGGAGCCTTGTCCTCAAGAACGAGTGCTTGCTTTTCTTCCAAGTCTCCTTCACTCAAGATGACAAGTGATTTCTTCAACCTGTCTTTTGTACTAAGACAATACGCTATCTTGACATAAGGTTGGGTTAGAATATAATCTCTATGATCTCAACTTTTAATCCATCTAATACCTTGACTCAAATTTTGATCAAAGGTTAGAATGATGGTCATAGCTACAACATGCAACACTGATCAAAATAATGTCATAACAAATAGATGCATATCAGAATAATCAAACCTGGGTTGCATCATTCCTCTGAATGTGTTGGATCTTGAGATCCTTCTAGATCTATGGAAAGAGATCCCTTCTCCTGCAAATACCCTTTAAATCTTAACCGTTTAAACATGTGTGAGTACATACCTCTGACGACATTTGCTTGTAGAGGTACCATCTGGTAGCAGTGGTAATGATCACCAACTCTTAAGGGCATCAAGGGTGACTACAACTGGTATTATGACTGCAACTCCAACTTATACTACAAATGAAATTGATACTGCAACTGCAATTGCAACTTAGGGTTTTATGAGGAAACCCTAATTTTTCAAACTTCAAATTTTGAAATTCTGATATAGGGGATAGATGCACTAGGTTGAGGCGATTAAGTTGGTGCAGTCAGATTTCTGAAAATCCAACTTTTACCCCTCCAAACTTGATCTGCGTATTTCTGGATTGGTGCTTCTAGTTTTCTGGTACTTCTGGTACTCTAATTTTCTATTTTTTTGGTACTTTGTGAAACTAGGGTTTCACTTTCCGGGAGATATAGCCATTGAAAAGTTGTGCTAAGGATGCCAAAGTGATCCTTGAGGAAGGGCACACTTTTCTAGATGGTTTTACAGTTGAAATACTTCACCAACAAAAATCCTTAATTTGCATGTACGACAACAGTGACGTTTTTCACTTTCTCTTGTGAAAGATGCTCTCTTCAGCTTAGCTTTGATACCATGTTAAGGTTTAATCTATTATTAGAGTTCTTTTCATTTCACTAGATAACAATAGAATAAGATAGGATCACTGAGAAATACACAATCACAATAGACACATTATTTATCCTGGGAAACCCTCATAGGGGAGAAAACCCAGCAAAAATTCCTTATTATAGATAGCCAATACAATTCCAAGAGATAACTCAAACAAATACAGAAAATCCTCTCCCAAGAATGCACCTCTCTCTCTCTCTCTCTTCTCCAACTGCAGCTCCAAAACTTGATCCTCAATGAACAAGTGAGTGTGTTTCTAACTAAATCATTAGCCTCCTTATTTATACAACTCTGGCAGGTGTGGAGGTGTCTCTTCACTGGTAGGGCCGACTTCTTCTTCTGGGTGGTTATAACCACCTTTAATATATTCTGGGGCCGACTTCTTATTCTACCTATCACAATTATGTTTTGACCAATCTGCAAAAGGGGATTTGGTATTGTACAATATCCGACATGATCAATCTGCAATGGGGATTGATCCAATGAATAATATATCAATAACAATTAGAATACACTTTGCAGTTACATTATTTCAACACTATTTGTCTTTATTGTAAAATTATTGGTCATGAGGTTGGTGATTGTCCAAAGATGATTTCTAAAGTTGAAAGGATGAACATGAGATAAGAAAACTATGAAGAAGGTCAAGAGAATAAGATCATGTTAGAGAATCATCAAGAGAAAGAATCAAAGAAAGTTTAGACTACATTAGTACAGTTGAAAGAAATGATGGATGATCACAAAGACACTAGCTTAGCAGAGATCCTGAAAGTAAAGCAGCACATAAGTGAAACAATAGAAGACTTCGACATAGATTGTGTCTTGGATGAGGAAACACAAGTGGATATTATGACAAAATAAACTTGAAATTTTTTGGGGAAGCCTACTGTGGTACCTTCATTAGGAAGAGTAGGCTTGTTTAAAGGAAAGATGATAACCCTATGTGGAAGAATTACTAAAGTACCTATTATTGTTCATGGAACATCGATTGAAGATGAATTTAAAGACATTAAGTTTGTTGAGAACAATGCCCCTTTCCCAATCTTGTTAGGAAAGACTTGGATAAAAAAGGATCAGATTAGAAGGAAATCATAGGAAGAAGCTACAGAAAAGAAAAAACAACCAAGGGATTTCATAGCTAGAAAAATAGACCAACTGATAGAAGAATGAGAAGATAAGTCAAAGCAACAGAAGGAAAGAGTATTAGCTAGCAATATTGAAAGAATGCAAGAAGGTTTGAAGGACCTATCCATGCAAGAAATAAGTATATCCACCTAGAAAGTAGTAAGAAAAGGGATATTAACTTTGGACCCATCGAGAGCACATCAATAATGTGAAGTCACTATGCTAGGAGAATATAAGAATAAAAATGGAAAGAGGATTCCAAAAGTAGTTAGAGAAACTCAAATCACAGGAGGCAAGGAAGCTCGGGAAAAAGAAATCCAAGTTAGAGAAGCTACAGGAAGTTACAAAGAACAAATGGAAGACTTCGCAGGAGGCAGGTTTGCAGGATTTAAACCTTGTTGGAACAACAAAACCATGCAAAATGGGACTTTGCCTTGGTGAAGCTATATGATCATTGGAGGCGCCCTAACCATTAGAGCAATGCTCCAGAATGACTAGGAAACACATTTATGAGTTGTTGGACGTTGAGATCGTGCCATAACGAACATATTCGCATTGATGGAAGAAACCCTGCCCATTGGAGGAATCTGTTACGACGCTCGCTTACTTAACCCATTGGTCACTGCGTTGGGACCAATTTTTTCCACCCGTGATTAACTGAGTTATAAGAGAACTTCTTGTGTGTCGAACTATGATTTAAGAAGCTAGACATCGCCATCTATTTGTCTACCCTGCCTGTCTGTTTGCCTACCCTGACCTACCCGTTTAAAAGTGAGAATGTCGGGCGAATGCACCGAGTTAGAAAAGTTCGTTGAGGAGGTTCTTAATAATTTTATGGCTGATAAAGCTATGTCTGAAGGAGTACAAGTGTCGTTGACCAGGGGACTGCAAGCTTCCCCTTCGACGAGACGAAGTTCGGGCCGTACCAACCTCGTGACTGAGAAATGAAGTAAGCATCGCGATGATATGGATAATGTGAAGAATATCCCATCGATATTACAAGATTATATCTCACCTTTGGCTGGAACAGTTAATCGTGACAACATCCTACAAGACTTAGAGTACACTTTGATCACTGCGTACATCCTGAAAGGAATACACGTAGTTGGGAGTCAACTGGGATAGATCCCACTACTAAAGAACATCGACTTAAACCTTAGAGATATAAAGAACTACGCTATTCTAGCACCCCACAGATACTTGACGAAGACAACCGGGAAGAAGCCTCACATTGTCTCCTAGCCTTAGCTTAAGGAGCTGGCATAGTCCACTGTGCTCAATGTGACGAAGATTCCACATTTTGGCTGACACCAGGAGGTTAACGCTTGTGTTAAACTCCTCCTATCATGCTATCATGGAGGATACCTATGGCTTGACCGATGGATTACTGTGGATCCGACGTTGATCCACCTGATTACATGATTAAGGATGAAGGGACCCGACCTTCAATAATTTTACCTAGGGAAGGCCTTAGACCGCTCTCTGGCACAACACATCATGGAATCATATGGCGAAGTTGAAAAGGGAAAGAGAGGCTACAAGGTAGCCTCTATCCAAGATGGCGCAATGTGCCTCACTTGCCAACACATAGCTAGCAATCTCATAAGAAAGAACCACCCCACGCAGGTCACCAGATTCATGGTGGACCTCACAGGAAAATGTGTAGAGGGAATGCAAATGAATTGGGAAAGTTACCTCGTCAATGAGCTCGAGAAAGACTATCGCGAAGCTTAGGATCAGGGATATGAGTTCCACTTTAGCTGGCTTCTTGTATTGATTGCATTTGTTGCTTGGAAAATGCCAGAAGGAGCCACCTTCATGGAGATAGAACAACCGGAGTCATTGGCCACTAGGTTTTCTACCTTGTGGTACACCGACAACATGTCGAAGCAATGGCAGTCGAACATCATGTTCCATGCCTATTATCAGAAACTGAATGTTTCCATTGAATTGTTTACATGCATGACATCATGCACCTTGCACCGGTACCATCATTTTTCAAAGTTTTGCATTGATCGACATTTTATATATATCACCGCATGCATAGATGAGATAAAGGAAGAGTTGCAATCATATTATAAGCTGAAAGATGAGGACATAGAGCAGATCACCAAGGAATGGCTAGAGGAGTTCCTTGTACCAGTCGATGATGCAGAACTCTCTGACCCCGATATCATAGGAAGCCCCTTGGTCACCTAGGTCGAGCATGTTGGACAATCCAGTGTGAAGAAGAAAAAGAAAAATGAGGAACTTCATAATATAGAGACTGATGAGGAGGACAATGCCACGGAAGAAAAGGGATCTGGCTCGCCGGGAGGAGGAGATGAAGTAAATGGACAAGGAGGAGGGGATGAAGGAGAAAAACAAGGAGAAGGTGAAGCTACACCACCAAAATATGGACCTACTGAAACACCGCAGAAGAGGAAGGTTTCTCTGTAGAAAACTTCAGCAAGAAAGAAGACCCACTCCAGTAAGACCCAGCTAGAGGCCACACTCACAGAGGATGACATCAGTCTAGTCCACAGAGTGATGGAGGATGTGTTCGAATATCTCTTACAGAGATATGGAGCAAAGCAGGAAGAGCTGTATGAAAGGGTTGAGAAGGAGTTGAAGGAAATAAATCAAGCCATTCATTTGATCCATGCAATACCTACTGCACCTTCCTCGTCATAGGTTTCCGATTTGGGGGATGAGACAACCCAATTGAGAATATTAGCATATGCAACAGAGGTTCGTCTTCAGAAAGTACAAGAAGAAAAGGAGAAGGCTACAAAAGCCTTGAAGAAAGAGAAAGAGGAAGTCTTAGAGAAACTATGAGTTGCACGGTACTGTGTAACCACCTATGAAAATGAGAAATATGAGTTTCGAGCGATGCTCAAGGAGGACAAAGAAAAGATACAAAGAGAAAAGGACCAGTTGCTTGAAGAGAAGATTGTGATCAAACAAGTGGTGATTAAAGCACTTCGCTATGTGCCAGGCTTGGCATATGAGGAACATGAGTCAATCGAGGTTCAAGTTGTGAAGCTTGCTAAGACCATCCAACAGCTTCAAGCGAGGATAACAGAGTTGGAGATCCAAGCAATACCGAGCACTCCACAGGAGGTGTGCGATCAAAGGGAGGAAGTCACTAAGAACACAGTTGGAAGAATCAGATCCCTCACCTCATAATGAAAACACCTGAGCGATAGAAGTGCACAGACTTATGAATGCCTCATAGAAGATCCAGAGATGAAGAAACCGGAATCACATCTATAGGAGGCACATCAACATGCCTTCTCCATGCAAGCGCAAATGAAGTTACTCACTGCAGTTGAGAGAATGAAAATATCACAAGAGCAGCACGCAGTCCAACAATAGATTACTGCCATCCAGAGAAGAGTAATGGAGGTCACACAGAAGCTGCAACCAGTGTAGAATGAAGCTTGCAAAGTATTTGAAGAAATCGAAGGACAAGGCTCGAAACTGGACCAAGTGGTTGCATCAGTCAAGCAATGCCTGGAAGGGCTTGTTACAGTGTAGATGATCCAGGAGCTCATGGAGCAGGAGGCTTAGGTGAAGCAGCATGTCAAGGCAGTTTGAGTGAATCTTGAGGCCTTCGAAGTGACATTTCCCAGATTTGAGTGACTCAGGATGAGTCACAGGTGAGTGTTGGGGGCCTGTTGGCCCTCAAACAAGTTTTGAAAAAATCTTGGTAAGGTTTGACCACTTTTTGGACTTCGATGCAGTGATCAAGGATGGAGTGCCCAAGCAGAGCTAATATCATGGATATCGCTCATTTTGCGGGCTTTATAAGGGGTTTTTGTAATGGGTTATGGGATGTCAACCCATGGGTTTACCCATGTTTAGGCCTTTTTGTAAGGAATTGTAAAAGTATAAATAGATAAGAATGTATGATAAGAAGAGTGACTTAAAAAGAGAAGTCAATAGCTTGAAAGGCTAAGTTCAAGTAGTTTTGGGTTGCTTAGTGCAACATAATGTATATGTAAGGATTTGTGCTTGATAGAGAAGAGGGCTTTGTGCTGTGACCTAGTTTTGGGAAGGAGGATCTTATGGTCAGTGCGCAGATATCCTAACCTCTGCGAAGCTTATCTCTATGGATTAGTGCACATGAGCAGATGAATGCAATAGATTTCGAAGAATAATAAAGAAGATGAAGCAGTTGGTGGATATAGCCCCACATTGGGGTGAACCACATATATATTGTGTCTTTTGTTGGCTTTGTGATGTGTGGTTTATGCTATGATTATGCTCAGTAATTTTCTTATTATGTTTTTTAGATAGATCTGACATTTCTTAGTGCTTTATTGGTGATTTATGAATGAATTCTAGATCTAACTCATTTCTATGTGCTAAGTAGTTGAAGTACTTAATATTTATTGTTACTGCGTCAATCCATCGTAGGGTTTTGTTCTGTGATGTTAATGAAGCTAATGAGTTAATGAATATCATCTTGTAGTGTTATTATAATAATCTACGAAGTGTTGTCATCACAGATTTGTGTCCCAACTTGGTTACAGATGCCTGAGTCATGCAAACCCCCTACTTCTACTTCAGGTGAGACTTTTCATGCTTCGCAGGTGTTGCCAAAAGGGCGATAGTTAGGGTTTTGTTGATGCATTGTTGAAGCATTGAACCCTGTGTTTGCCCCTGTGCCAACATAAACCTGATCTTACATGGACTATATTTTCGAATGTATAGAAAAACAAAAACTGGAATTTTGACCACCTGTACTATGACATGTCTCCTCCGTCTCCACAAAATTTCACTATCTAGCACGTCCCCAAAAAAATGTTATAGGGAAAATCTCAATATGAATTGTTTAAAATTGAATTCAGGATGAGTAAAAAAC
>JZKD02S1890125.1:256043-271688 GCA_000966675.3 Picea glauca
TAGGGTAATCTTGGAAAAATGCTTGATGGAATAGTCATTGGGATTCATATTAAGATCATTTGAAATGTTAAATATTTTCCAAAAAAATTATAAAGGGCCAGATGGAAAGCCATTGATCTATTTGAAATATTAATTGGTAGCTTTGAAAACGTTCAGTCTCAATTCCAAATCCATTGAGATTATTTTAAATATCATTGGAAACCTTTTAATTCCTCTTGATGACATCTTTTATTTCTTCCCAATGATAATTTTTAAAACCCATCAATGGTATCTTTGGATTTGTCCAGATGGAATCTTTTGTTTTACCTTGATGGTAATCTTGGAAAAGTGCTTGATGGCTTAGTCATGGGTTTCTTATAAATATCATTTGAAATGTTTAATATTTTCTTGATAGCTTTTAATCCAATTGTTTTCAGAGTCAAATTGCACATTTGGTTTGCCATCCAGTTGTTTTCAAATTCAAATTGCACATTTAAAAATGTGAGATGGTTTTTCCATCGCCCCTATAATTCATTCAAAATATTTTATTTCCTCATAATGGCATAGTCAAAATTCCTTTCCTTGTTTTCTTTTTGTTAATAACTCACAAGATTGAAATTACCCATGAATTTGATCCCCTTTTCACAACTACATTAAGGATCCTCAAAATGTACAACTAATCACCTACCCATCATTATTTCTCAAATTGAAAAATTTAAAAACATGTTCATTCCATGGATCCAAGTATACAACAAAGGAACCTATGGAGAATGGTAATCAAATTGAATATATTTGCTAGTGACAATAACTTCATCTAAGCCTTGCATCTCAAAATTGTTCCTTTATGTTGTTCCTATAAGAATTGAATAACAAATAGTTAGTAAGCATTAACATAAATAAATTTTGTGCAATAAAACATCATTTTCCTATTTACCCTTTCTTTTGCATCATCCTTGATCTACTTAACAAGAAGTATCATTAAACACATGCAACATTGGCATGATACCATTTGATGTGCCATTTGTTCCACCTATGTAAATATTTTTTGAACCAATATTATGGATTCGAACTCCAATACTTCATGTTGATTTTCTAGTCATAGCACAATCTTGGAGTGCATCATATATTGTTATCTTTTGGGTTACTCTTGAAGTATTTACACCATGTTTGGGGGTGCTTCATGAGATTTGGGTTACATGGTGCCTGGTTATCCCTTGGAGGGTTCATGATGTATTTACACATGAGAGATGGCTTGTGATGGATTTACACATTTGAGACAACTTACTCAGTGGTTTCTTAACATCAGTTTGGTTCTTGCATGATATTCTTCCCTAGGGAATTGGAGATCTTTTGATAGATTGGGTGACATTATACATGATCGCCACATGGAGAAGGTTTCTTTCTTGGAGAATTACTACCTAGGAGTAGGAGTGGTTTTCATATTTAAGGAGGGAATTGGGCACTATACAACACATGGTAGATTGTATTCTTGTATGGAGTCTTAGAGTTGGATCGGGGATGTCTAGGTTGTCACAATGTTCATGCAGGGAGAGTGGAACTAGTGGAGTGCATGGATTATGATGATTGATGGAGTCTTTGGAGCATTTTAGGAATAACATTGGACACACCTCATGGAGTTCCCTTACATTTGCATCATTTATTATGAATGACATCACCTTAGAGATTAGCATGCATAATATGAGAACATGCACATAGCCACATGCTCTTAGAAAAATAATAAACTCACAAATTGACACAAGATATACATGGTAACACCTTCAATGGGAATGATCAATGGAGAAAATATTTAGTGCTAAATTATTTCTCTCCACATTCTTCTTCTTGTACAATGAGGACTCAAGTCCTATATTTAGAGAGTATATGATTGCATGCAAACTACATGCTCAATACTCTTTTAGTGTTCACTAAGATAGTAACTCAAAGATTATCCAAGTCAATGTTAATTAAACTTGGGGTTTTTCCATCCAATGGATAATTACAATTCATCTATTGTGCATAATTTATTTATTTTCTTATTCATAATTAATTAAATATTAATTAGAATTGTGCACATAATTATACACTAGTATCTCCCCGTAAGATTGGATTGGAGTTGACAGTAAGGAAGGAGGATGTACAAGATATAGCCCCTAAATACAACTTCCTTCACTCCTATCAAGGATGAAATATGAAGGAACTTGTCTTTGGTGAGTGGCTTCATGAAAATATATATGACCTAATATTCTAAATGAAAAATTGCAAGTCAATGAATTGATCATGAAGGAGCTATCATATGTGTTGCATGTGGACCTCAATGTGTTTGGTATGATGGTGATCAACTATATTGTAAGAAATGTGGATGACACTTTGACTATCAAACCAAATATTTATAGGTAGATCTTGAGTAAAACCAAACTCTATGAGAAATTGTTGAATTAAAAAATCTTCTTGATTGACATTGGAAACACCTTGGTACTCTACCTCTATAGAAGAAAGAATGATTTCATGCTACCTTTTGTTCGACCAAGTGATAGGACATAACATAGACCAAGGATGAAAGTGTAACCAGAAGTATACTTTCGATCATAAACATCACCTTTCCAATTTGAATCTATGAATCCCAATAAAGAATAATAGCTCCCTAAAGTACACTCAATGCCAATTGATAAGTACCCTTGATTTAGGGAAGGATATTATTTTTTTATCTTCCAATGAATCTCATGATGACATTTCATGAAGCGAGACACTAAAACAACACCAAAGAAAAGTTTTGGTTCAGTATGGGTCAAGTAAAACTGAATTCCTACCATATACAAAGTGGGATCAACCTTAGGAGTTGAATATTTCATAGAAATTTTGAAACTTGACTAATAAGGAGTAGCATTAGATTTGTAGTTTTCCATGTGAAATTGATGAAGAACGTTAATTTCATACTTAGGTTGAGGGACAAAGACTCCCTTGTCAAGTTGTTGGATTTGAAAACCAAGGAAATAATGAAGGAGGCCTAATTTAGACATCTCAAACTAGTTGATAAGCATATACTTCACATGGTTGAGATGATGGAAATTAATCCAAGTGATAAGTATGTCATTAACATATAGAAAAAATAAGAGGAGTTCACTATTTACATGATGAATGTAGACATTGTGATTGGATTGACACCTAGAGAAACCAAAACCAAGAAGAAAATTTTCCATCTTTTCATACCAAACTTGGATGCTTGCTTTAAACCATAAAGTGAATTCTTGAAGTGAAAAACAAGAGAGAAGTCATGCTAAGTGAAACCTAGAGGATGTTCCTTGTAGATTTATTCATTCAATTCCCCATGAAGAAAGACATTATTTACATCCATATAATGTAATTCCCACCAAGTAGCAAGTGAAAGAATAAGACGAAATGAATCCATTTTTGCAATAAGGGAAAAATTTTATGAGTAATTAAGACCTTTCAACGGTGAGAAACATTTATGAGTAATACTCGC
The DNA here is from genome assembly GCA_000966675.3 of Picea glauca. NCBI lineage: Eukaryota > Viridiplantae > Streptophyta > Pinopsida > Pinales > Pinaceae > Picea > Picea glauca. The sequence continues at coordinate 259,504 of JZKD02S1890125.1, forward strand.
ATGCATCTACAGACTGTCAGCCACTTAAGAAAATTCTCACCAACCAGAATCTATTTGTAGAGGTCACTCAACCATATTCCCCTGACCATCCTAAAGTAGTCTCTCTCGATAATCCTACCAAAGTGGACCCTTCTCTGATCCTGATGACCACTAATGAACTTAACATCTCTAATATACCCATGTTTACACATAATTGTTAGATTAAGCATGATTTGGCTACTCTCATCTTGGACAACAGAAGCTAAAAAAACCTTGTGGCCCAGAACTTGGTCACACACCTGAACCTCCCCACCACTTCGCACCCGGCCCCATACTAGCTCGGTTGGGTAAAAAAGGAAGGCCCTCATCTCACTGTCTCCTAGTGTTGTGCGATTACCTTTGCGATTGGCCCTTTTAGAGATATTGTGGTGTGTGATGTCTCTTTTCTTGATTGTAACTATTTTTTACTTGGCATTCCCTACCAACAGGTCTGACACACTATCTATCATGATAAATATCATCAATCCCACTTGAAATATGAGGGGCTCACCTATATGCTTACTTCTTATGCTCTTAAATCCACCCAACCTATTACTGACCACACAACCATTAATCAAGTCAGTTTGAACCAATGTGTCTCTTTGTGCTTAGTTTTCCCCACTAACCCATAGATGAAATAACCGTGTACCTCCTTCCATGGATTCCCCACTCCAAGAATTTGTATATTTCTTCACACAACCCACATAACTGCCCCCATCTCACTCTATTGATATCACACTTGATCTAATTCTTGGTGCTTATTTTCGTGACACCCTATCCTATCACATCACTCCTCGAGAGCCCATTGAGATAGAACACCCAATTGGTCAAATTTTGAACTTAGGCCATATTCCACTTTCAGTATATCCATGTGCGTCCCCCACCTTTGTTATATAAGACAAGGATGGTTCAGAATGGAACATAGTGACCCACTACCATGCCCTTAATAAATCTAATGTTAAAACCAACTACCTCCTACCCTAGATTGAGGAATTGTTGGACCACTTACAAGGGGATTATTCCTTCACATAGATGGATTTGACAGTTGGCTACCATCAAGTTCGCATGAATGAAACAAGTCATTTGGTTAAATGTGTGATCATTTATCTTGATGATATCTTGGTTTTCAGTAAGTCTTGGGCATAACATCTTCAACATGTCTTCAACATCCTCGAGCTACTGAAGGCACATATCCTTCAGGTAAATAAATATCATGTGGGACACACATCAGTTTCACATTTGGGACTCATACTAGACACAACAGGGCATTGATAAAATTCATCTCATGTACATGTTTTGACACAATGAAAATCACACTCTAATTCATGTGACCTCAAGACTTTTTTGCGAAAGGTTGCGAACCACTTCGTTAAGATTCCACCTGCATTATACTCTGCATAGGTTCTTCATTTTTTGGATCATAATCATCCCTTTTAGATTAAGAAGGATGCATTTCACTTTTCCAGTGAGGCCGTACTTAAACATGGAGGTCATTCGATGGATTTACATTTAGAGACCCTTGATCCTTCCGGCTCGACACAACACTAGAAGGAACATCAGTCAACTCAAAATTTTGTTCATATGTTGACTCAACGCTATACTCAAGAAGCAACTTCCTTATGAGAAAACCAAGACCGTGTGAAATAGAGGCATCATAAGAAGTGCACACCATTTTTCTTTCACTTAGGATATCATGTATGGCTCTTGCTGGACAAGTTCTAATTCAAATGCCAACGTCATTTGCAGTGCAATTTACCTCATTTGATGCCAGAAGTAGGGATGATTTTAGATTCAAACAGGGAGGAATTGAGCCACGAGGAAATGAGCCCCACTTCCTTGGCCACGCAGGATGAGGAGGGGCTCCTTAATTAGTATTGTAATTAGTGTTTTAGTTAGTTTCAGATATTTCTATTGTAGATAGTAGTTCACTTCAACACTTTCCGCTGCAATCATTTAGTGCGCTTTTAGCAATTACTGTTGTAAGAATTTAGTTAGTTGTTTCAAATTATATAGTAATCAACTAATAATTAGAAGGAAAATTTTACATTCCTTATAGAAGGAGATCCTCTCTCACTCAAGAAAATGTGATGGTTATTTTGTGTTTTAATTCTTCTTCTCCATTTTCATGTATATTCTATTTTTCTTTGCTCCAAGCTATCTAATTTTTTTTCTTCATTGCACATTTAGTTTTCTAAGTGTTTTTCTGATCCAAGCAGAAATCAGTGGCCACCCACCTATTCCAATGGGTCAAAACAAGGGTTTCCACCTTGGAAATTTTTCTATAACTTTTCGAGTCCCAAATTTTTGGGGCCATTTTAAGGACCTAAACAATGTCTTTTGGGATCACCATAGTCACACTATAGGAATTAGCCAAAGTGTAACGAAAAAATGTGTATTCCTCATATTAACCTTTCAAATGAGTTATTGTGTGCCCCAAATGGAGATTGTATGAAAACGTTACACCCTTAGGAAGTTGACGTACCAACTTATCCCATCGGGGCCCACATGAATTTTGGAGTTTAATATCCCAGGGTTAGGGTTTTGGATTTATTCATGTTAAAAAGACCTCTAGAGCCTCATTGTAATCATCATCATATTCATGTGAATGAGCATATCCATCACATCTCTTCTTAGAGATAAGTTGTCGCCATTCTAGCGAGTCATTCACTCTGTAATTTTACAGTTTTTGTACATTCTCTCATTAATAAAAATTGTGCATTATTGTATGTATGTGTTTATTGCAATATTTTAGTGTATCTCACAATATCTCTGTATATTTCATTTTTATATCTTTTCCTTCATTTTTTTCTAAAAAATAATCTGGATCGGTGGTATCAGAGCAAGCTGCTCATTGGTGTTTCTTAATGCATATCCCCGACGAGGTCAGGGTAGAAAGAGTTGGGTCTCGATATAGTTTCCCTTGATGAAAACCACTCTCTTCATCCCAAGTGACCTCCCATGGAGGAATAAAAGAGAGACACAGGAGAAAAAGATCACATCAATTTGTTGCTCGTGGAATCCCTCACGCAACAGAGGAACGCGATGTTGGAGAAATTTTCCCAAATCCTTCAAATATTACCGAAAATAGCAAGTGCGTCTTCGTCAAGCAGTCTCTTTGGAGACACTTCTCCATTCATCATACAAGTTATTTTTTATATTCCCATATTTTAAGGTTAGATCGATGTGGATGCTTTGGAAAAATGGTTAAATTTTCCAGAAGGTTATTTCTTTGTCCGCAATTTTTTTCGCAGAGAAAATATCACCTTTTCACTCCTCAAGGATCACCCCCATGTCAAACATTGTTGGGAAACTTACTTAGAGAAAATTTCCATAGAGGAGTCTAAAATATATGGGGCCGAGCCCACATGGGATTCTTTTATGGATGTGGTAAAGGAGCAATATTACCCTATGGGAAATTATGATGAGTAGTACATGAGATGGACCACATTACATCAAAAGTGGGACCAAATAGTGTCGGAGTTCACAAATACCTTCCATACCTTGTCACTCCTTGTGCACCAAGATGGGTATCAAAGACTCTGAGTGACATCTGGTTCTGAAATACCATGGGGCTCTACACAGATACATCCAAATCAAAATGGAGTTTTTGGACATCTCATCACTAGGAGATACTTATAGATATGCTATCAAAATAGAGCATAAATTTAAGCAATAGAACAAGCGGGAATTTGGGTCTGCAAATCCGAAACAACCAAAGTATGGCAAAGGCAATCCTAAATCACAGAGTAGTCAACCTCAAGACAACCAGTCCAAGCCACATGAAAAGAAGGGTAATGGAAAGAAAAAGAAGGACACCGGGAAGTGTTGTGACTTCCATAAAATCCCTTGGCACAACACCGATAAATGTCACTCAAAAAAACCATTAGTGGTCGAGCTCAAAGAAATAGATCCAATCCCCGACTCAGACTCAGATTCAAACACTAATAAAAGGAGACAGATAATTTATGTATAACCCACTGCCACTGTCTCGACCGCAAGAATCCAACTAGAAGAAACAGAGGATCCTAAGGAGGGGGAGTACCTTTTCCATTCACATATGTGGGTGAAGGGGACCCTGCCACATTTCATTGTTGATAGCGGAACATAGAATAAACTCATCTCAACATAGGTTGTCAAGTAGTTGGATTTTTCGACAACACCACACCCACAACCATACAACATCAAATGGCTCCGCCAGGGATGAGAACTTTGTGTCAACCATCAGTGTCGCCTGTCATATGACATCAATCCCTTCAAGGACGAGGTGTTGTGTGATTTTTCCCCACTGGAAGTATTTTATTTTCTGTTAGGCCAACCATATATGTGGAGGCATCATCTTTTTTATGAGTCTTGATCCCGTAGCATCATTGTTACTCTAGGGGGTCCTCCCTACAAGATAATAAAGGTAGTTTTGACTATTGTACCGACAAAACAATGAAACAAAGTAATCTCTCATACTGCTTCAAAACCTAGTCAAAAGAGAAGGAAACTACAACCATTGTAACCTCATCCCAAGATAGCCCAAGACCCTTCTATCCAGTAGAAGCATATCAACAAGATTGTAGAAGAGCACCAAGATATTCCTACTACACCTACAGGGGTGCCTCCACACTACCTATTAAAATCAAGTTATGATAAATCCTTTGATTTTTTTCATGTTACATATTCACCTACAGATTCCTCCCACACTCAGGTAGATCATGCAACCAAATTAGTTCATAACAACCTTCAACAAGCTAAGCAGAGCAACTTCTTCAACAAGGAAAGAAACTCACCAAGGTTAAGATTCAGCAAAAGCTTCCCTAGGGACTTGACACAATGGATATCATTTCTTCCTAAGGGGGGAGGATTGATCCAAGCAAAAATTGGTGGCCATCCACCTATTCCACTGGCTCAAAACAAGGGTTTCCACCTTGGCATGTTTTCTACAATTTTTCGAGTCCCAGACTTTTGGGGCAGTTTTGAGGCCTTAAATAGTGTTTTTTGGGCCCACCATAGTCACACTATTGGCTTTATCTAAAGTGTGATGGAAAAAAATTTAGTTCTCATATATACCTTTCAAACAAGCTATCATGCACCCCAAACAGAGATCGTATGCAAAAGTTACGCCCTTAGGAAGTTGGCGTACCAGCTTACCCCATCGAGGCCCATATGACTTTTGGTGTTTCATCTTCTGGGGTTAGGGTTTTGGATTTTATTCATGTTAAAAATACCTATAGAGCCTCATTTTAATCATCATCATTTACTTTTGAATGAACGTAGCCATCACATCTCTTCTTAGAGATAAGTTGCCACCATTCTAGCGAGTCATTCACTCTGTAATTTTATAGTTTCTGTACATTCTCTCATTAATAAAAATTGTGCATTATTGTATCTTTGTGTTTATTTTTATATTTATGTGTATATTTCAATATCTCTGTATATTTCATTGTTATATCTCTACATTCATTTTGTTCTAAAAAATAATTTGAATCAGTGGTATCAGAGCAGGCTGATCATTGTCGTTTCTTAGTGCATGTCCCCGACGAGGTCGGGGTATAAAGAGTTGGGTCTCAAGCTAGTTTCCCTTGATTACAACCACTCTCGTCAGCCCAAGAAGCCTCCAATGGCGGAAGAAAAGAGAGACACGAGAGTAGAAGATCCCATCAAGATATTTCTTATGGAATCCCTTTCGCAATAGAGGAACGAGATGTTGGAGATTTTTTTCAAAATCCTTCAAAGATTTCCAACAATAACATGCGCCTCTTTATCAAGTAGTCACTTTGGAGATGCTAATCCATTCAAGGTATAATTTAGTTTTGATATTCCCGCATTTTAAGGTCATATCGATGCAGATGTTTTGGAAAAGTGGTTAAATTTTCTAAAAGGTTATTTCTTTGTTCACAATTTTTCAGACAGAGAAAGGATCACCTTTGCGCTCATCAAGGCTCTCCCCCATTTCAAACATTGGTGGGAAACTTACTGGGAGAAAATTTCCATAGAGGAGTCTAGAATATTTGGGGTCGATCCCACTTGGTATTTTTTTATGGATGCGGTCAAGGAGAAATATTACACTGTGGGAAATAATGATGACCATCATATGAGATGGACCATGCTTCATCAAAAGCGAGACCAAATAGTGTCAGATTTCACAAATACCTTCCATATCATGTGCACCAAGAGGGGTATCAAATCCTCTGAGAGAAATATGGTTTTGAAATACCGTAGGGATGTACACAACTACATCCAAAACTAAATGGAGTTTGTGGACATCTCATCACTGGTAGCCTCTTATAGATATGTTGTCAAAATCGAGCAGAAATTTAAGCAGTAGAACAAGTGGGAATTTTGGTTTGCAAATATGCCACAACCAAAGTATGGTAAATGAATCCCTAACTCATAGAGCATTCAACCTCAAGACAACCAGTCCAAGACATAGGAAAATAAGGGTAATGGGAAGACGAAGAAAAACACTGGGAAGTGGTGTGACTTCCACAAAATACCTTGGCACACACTGATGAATGTCACTCAAAAAATTCATTGGTGGCCAATCTCAAAGAAATAGATCCAAGCCCCAAATCAGACTCTGATTCAGACACTAATAAAAGGAGACAAATAATTGATGCAGAACCCACTTCCATTGTCGTGACCACAACAATCCAACTAGAAGAATCAAAGGATCCCGAGAAGGGAGAGCGCCTTTTACATTCACATATGTGGGTGAAGGGGATGCCATTGCATTTCATTGTTGATAGCGGAAGCTGAAAGAACCTCATCTAATCAGAGGTCATCAAGTAATTGTATTTTCCAACAACACCACACCCACAATGATACAACATCAGATGGCTCTATGATGGACAAGATCATCGTGTTAGCCAGCAGTGCCACCTGTCATATAACATCAATCCCTTCAAGGATGAGGTATTGTGTGATGTTTCCCCATGGGAAGTTTATGATGTTAAGTTAGGCCAACCATATATGTGGAGGTGTCATGATGTTTATGAGTCTCAACCCCGTAGAGTCATTGTTACTCTGGGGGGTCATCCTTACAAGATACCAGAGGTAGTTCTGACTACTATAAAACAAAAATAGTGCAACAAAGTAATATCTCATACCGCAAAATTTAGCCTCTTCACAACCTAGTCAGAAGAGAAGGACATTACAACCACTACAACCTCATCCCAAGACCCTTCTATCCAACATAAGAATATCAACAATATTGTAGAAGAGCACCAAGATATTCCTATTGTACCTACGAGGGTGCCTCCACACTACCCAGTAAAATCAAGTTATGATAAATCCCTTCATTTTCTTCATGTTTCATATTCACCTACAGAGTCCTCCCACACTCAGGTAGATCATGCAACCGGATTAGTTCATAACATCCTTCAACAAGATAAGTAGGGAAACTTCTTCAACAAGGCAAGCAACTCACCAAGGTTCATATTCAACAAAATCTTCCCCGAGAACTTGACGAAATGGAGACCATTGCTTCCTAAGGGGGCATGATTGATCTAGGCAGAAATTAGTGGCCACCTACCTATTCCACTGGCTTCAAATAGGGGTTTCCACCTTGGCAGGTTTTCTACAAATTTTTGAATCCCAAACTTCTGGGATAATTTTGAGGCCCCAAAAAACGTTGTATGGGCCCGCCACAATCACACTATCATATTTAGCTAGAGTGTGACAAAAAAAAGTGTAGTCCTTGGATATACCTTTCAAATTAGCTATCATTCACCCCAAACATAGATCGTACGTAAAATTTACACCCTTAGGAAGTTGATGTACCAACTTACACCATCGTGGCACACATGAATTTTGACGTTTCATCTTCTAGTTTAGGGTTTTGGATTTTCTTCATGTTAAAAAGGCCTCTAGAGCCTCATTGTAATCATCATCATCTTCTTGCAAATTAGCATAGCCATCAAATCTCTTCTCAGAGATAAGATGCCACCATTATAACGAGTCATTCACTCTGTAATTTTACAGTTTTTGTACATTCTCTCATTAATAAAAATTGTGCATTACTGTATCTTTGTGTTTATTGCAATATTTCAGTGTATCTCAGAATATCTATGTATATTTAATTATTATATCTCCGCCTTCATTTTTTTCTAAAAAATAATCTGGATCAGTGGTATTAGAGAAGGTTGCTCATTGGCATTTCTTAGTGCATGTCCCCAACGAGGTCAGGGTACAGAGATTTGGGTCTTGAGCTAGTTTCCCTTGAGGAAAACCACTCTTGTAAGCCCAAGCAGCCTCCCATGGCATAAGAAAAGAAAGATGCGGGAGTAGAAGATACCTTCAAGTTGTTGCTCGCAAAATCCCTCGCGCAACAGAGGAACGCGATGTTGGATATTTTTTTCCAAATCCTTCAAAGATTGTCGATAATAACATGCATGTCTTCGTCAAGCAGTCTCTTTGGAGAATCTACTCCATCCAAGGTGCAAGTTAGTTTTTTTATTCCCGTATTTGAAGGTCAGATCGATGTAGATCCTTTGGAAAAATGGTTAAATTTTCTAGAAGGTTATTTCTCTATTCACAATTTTTCCGATAGAGAAAATATCACCTTTTCATTCCTCAAGCCTCCCCCCATGTTAAACAATGATGGGAAACTTATTGAGAGAAAGGTTCCACAGAGGAGTTTGGAATATTTTAGGCCGAGCCCACTTGGGGATTTTTTAGGGATGTGCTCAAGGAGTAATATTAGCCTATGGGAAATTTTGATGACCGGTACATGAGATGGACTATGATGCATCAAAAGTGGAACCAAATAGTGTTGGAGTTCACAAATACCTTCCATACCTTGCACACCAATATGGGTATCAAATACTATGATCGACATCTAGTTCAAAAATACCACAGGGCTCTACACATGTACATACATACCAAAATGGAGTTTCTGGACATTTCATCACTGGGAGTCGCTTATAGATATGTTGTCAAAATCGAGCATAAATTTAAGTAGAAGAACAAGTGGGAATTTAGGTCTGAAAATATACAACAACCAAAGTATGGTAAAGGAATCCCTAACTCATAAAGCATTCAACCTCAAGAGATCCAGTCCAAGCCATAAGAAGAGAAGGGTAACAGGAAGACAAAGAAGGACATTGGGAAGTGGTGTGACTGTTACACATTATTTTTGTCACCCCTATGACCGTTAATGATGTACACCTATCCTTTGTCTTTAGAAGGATCAATGGTCTTAATCCCTGAAGAAGAATGAAGACAAATTTTTCCATAAAGATAAATTATCTTTTCATTTGTGAAAAACCTTATAAAGAGGGATCGTCGCATCCTTCTCATCTTTGACGAAGCGATGATCTAGGATCGACGTAGGTTGCACCATAGTTTCCCATGGCAACGTCATAGTTTGCTCAGTATTGAGGGTGCGACGATTTCTCGTACAAAGGGAAAATAGAAGCTTCTCAATGCTTCTAGCATAAGAAGCTTCAAATGTGAGTTGGCCTCTAATCGGTTTGGATATAAGTCACATCCTTGATCTCATGGGATCATCCTAACCTCCTCACCCTATCCTTTTCAATTTATAAAAGGAGAGGAGTTCTCATGGGGAAAGTTATATTTGGAATGGTTAGAGAATTTTTGGATCTTCATATTAGTTACAAAGATTCAACTAATGAGATATTAGTCTAGCCAAGAGCTTGGATTAGATTTAGCTATAGCTAGTTCATATGGAGTGTTTGGGCCTATGTTGGCTTTGAGATTTTCTTTGTCAAGCTGAGATTGTGAGTGGGTTTCAAATCTACAGTATCAAGATCCATGGAGCAAAAGTGTGTGGGAAGCAAGGGATTGTTGGAAGGGACATTACAACATCAAGGCAATGGTTGTATTCTCCTTTTCATATTCTTAATACAGTAATATATTTCATTTGCATAAAATTGTCCTTATTTTATTGTATGATTCCTTGATCACATACATAGGTTTTTTTAAGTATACATTGTTTCTTTCACTTTGTTGGATTATGTATTCTCACATGTTCAACATCCCATAAGCCTTGTGACGGAGCAACGACGACACTAGCGAGGACAAACGACATTTCAAAGGTATGTCATTTATCCCTTGTTAGTAAGTATGCTTGATAATTAAAACTTAGGGGAATTTTTATATTTTGTATTGTTTTATTCTAATTTCTTGTTGAAGTTAAGGAGATCCATTAGTGTCCGCATTGACATATTTGTCTGAAAACAAAATTGGCGACCATACTGGGGAACGTCCTCTTTTGGTATTTGCTTCCTTTTTTGCTTTTGGATTGCCTGCTTTTGCTAATTTTTCATTCTCTGAGTCATTGGGTCATCCATGCTGACTCTCAAGTCCTAAAAGTTCATTGAAAAACTTTGTCACCTTTTTTATTTTTCTCATTTTTCAATCATCGTCGCACCCTTGCTGTGAGAACCAGTGTGACGATGTCACATTGTTTATTTTTACCTGCCTGCAATGATAATTGATCGTCACACTGTGTCCTTTTGTTGTTTGCGACGATTCCTGTAGAATATTTTTTTGAGTGACAGTTAATTTTTCCTCTTTGCCCATATTTTTGATCATTTCTTGGAGTGAATTTTTGGTCTTGTTGAATGATTATTCACAGATTGGTTTGAAATTTTTGGCTGATTTGATTGTTTCTCAAAGAGTCTTTTTCATAAGCTTCATAGTTTTACATTTCATTTCTTGCTGCAAGGGTATAATCTCGAGGCTTCATCCTTGACTTATTTCCAGATAATTTGTTATTGATCTCTTCCTTTGAGTGTCTTCCAGTTATGAAGCATCTTTGTTTTTCTTTAGAATTATTTAGGGAAAGATCACTTCATTTTTTGAATAGTTCATTTTAAAAGAAAAATTGTAGTTTGGGTTTTTTTTGTTTTGAAGTTCACAATTGCTTTTAGTGTATCTTTGAAATATAAAAGTTTTAATTTCTTTCTTTGCATTAGATTGGGGGAATCCTTGCATTTGAAGTAGCGAAATTGAATGGTTTTTGGCATTTTTTCTCTTGAATTCTTAAGGTGTACAGTCTCTTTGGCTCATTTCTTGAAGATCTCAATATTGATGAGTTTAATAAAATTTTGGGACATTGTGCATCTGAGAATGATAAACATTTTCTCCTTCTCGTAATATAGCTTTCATCGAAGTGAAATATTTGCATCCTTATTTCTTTTCATTGTTTAGAGTCATTCAAAACATCATTTGGTCCACACTATTTTCCTCTTGAGTAAACAACAACCTTAAAATAAAGTGCTTATAAAAATTGATTAGACATTTTTATATTTTCTAGTAGAAAACCTACATCAACTTAGGGTGTAGGGCTTTGGAATAGGTGTGAAAGATAACTTTCCAAAGATGTAAAAAAACATAGAATCTTATGCTAGCGAGCAGTAAATCCACTTATTACATTTTTTCTTGGGAATCCCTTCTAACACAAGGGTCAATCACGAGGTCACATTAAGGCCAGCAGAGTTACTCACCCTGCTTTGGTTGTTCTAGTGTAATGAATGCACTTATTATTGGGGGTCACTTGAGAAAAAAATCCTGAGCGGACCTTCTTGAGGAGATTTCGGGCTTAGATACCCTTCCCTTGCGTGTATATCAGAATTTCAACTACTTCCCAAGGCATCATTGTCGTAATTGGTAAATTTAGTAGCCTATCTCTTTAGGGTATTTACACAAGGTGATTGTGGAGGGGCAAGTCTTCATGGTACCTGGAATAGACATTGGCCAAACTCATTCGGGCTCCTTGGAGGGTATACCCATGTTTATGTGTGGGAGATTTCACCAGGGGGTAAGTCCATTAAGTAGGTCTTCAATGTAACTTTTCCACCCACTCTATCTCAACCCCTTCTTACATTGTTCTCACGACATTGGATTTCATCACCAACTAGTGCGTTCATTGTGAGAAAGTTTTGTTTGCTTGTTTTCTTCTTAGATATTTAACATGTGTTGTTTGTTTTCCATTGAAGACTCTAGGTTGGATCTGTGTCTAATGGCATCAGTTCCCGTAATGACCAATGAAGGAACCCCTTCTCTGGGGGAACCTTTTTTTTTTCCTTCTTACGAAAACATTGGTCCTCCTTACATCGCTGCTTTGAGCCTTCCAGGACTCACAATTGGATTGTTGGTGTGGTTTTTTTCTATTATAGAAATCCCAAATGCAGGGAGTGATTCGACTATAAGTACTC
>JZKD02S1890125.1:271721-300635 GCA_000966675.3 Picea glauca
AACTCATGTTGATCCTTCACCTTCTTCACCAACAATATATTCTTCACCTTCTTTGTTTGTAAGGTATTCTTCCTTTTCATATTCTTTTCCAAGTGAAAGATCTGAAGCTAGTAACCTGATGGATAAGAAGAAGAAGAAAAGGAAGATTAAGAAGAAGAAAAATAAGCAAGGGTATAAAATTCCAACCAATACTAGACATGTTGGAAACCAACCAGTTACTCATGATTGTGTTGGGAGTGTTGATGCTCCCAAGACAACCCAAACACGTAAGCCCAAGTACCCTTGCAGGGTTTGTAAGGGTATCCATCTTCTTAAGGATTTCCCTGGTCTATCCAAGGTTATAGAAGCATGGTCTACACACCCCCACCAACCTGTGTTTTCAACCTCTAAACAACATGCTGCTAACCTCCCATAAACTAGTCAAGATATCGTTGGGAAGAAGAAAAGTAGAGTCAAGTTCCCGTGTAGGTTATGCGGAGGGAGTCATCAAACTCATCTTTTCCCTCATATGGAAAAAACCTCAAAATGGTTGGAAGAGATGACTATGTCCTAGCCTCAACTTCTGACTTCTTACCGTAAGATTTCTCTCAACCCACCTATCGTTGATGGGATTATCAATCTAGTCCCTTTGTTAGTCAGTCCAGTTGATCATGTGGTCAATTTGGTCACGTTATTAGTTGAACCAGTTAACCAAGTGGTCGATCCGATTTCATCCTCGGTCGATCCCACTCTCCCTTTAGAGAGTGAAACCCATGCAATTGATCATTTTCCACCTGTCGACCCCATTATCCTCTTGGAGAATGAAACCCAAGTGATCGATCTGATCCCATCATCGGTTGATCCTACTCTCCCGCTAGAGAGTAAACTCGATAATTCCCATGTTTTTCTCATTGATACAGAATCTACCCTACTAGGAGGCATTCCTTCTTCTCTTATGGAACCCCCTCCAAGTAACGAGTCCATCCTTTTTTATTGGGGTGCGCTAGCTAGACCTCATCTTCCCTCTCACATTCCTTTCAAGATTATCATACAAGTTTGTGGTCGGGACGTTCGTTAGACGCTGATAGACGAAGGTGCATCCATTAATATTTTTTCCTCTATTGCTTGGAAAGGTTTAGGACATCCTCAGCTTGTGCTGGTTACCCAGAATTTGTTAGCTTTTAACAGAAGCACTAGTCAACCTTTAGGGACCCTTCCTCAGTTTCCCGTAACTTTGGGAGGGAAAACTGTCTTTATTGATGTCATGGTATTCCAAGACCCCTTGGATTTCAATTTACTCCTTGGGAGAGATTATGTCTATTCCATGAAAGATATCATGTCCACTCTTTTTTGTGTGATATATTTCCCTTACGATGGAAGAATTGTGACTATTGATCAACTTTCATTTTTTGGCCCTGACTTGACCATCAATTCAATGATCTCCCTAGATGGTTTATATATGCAGGTGATATCACCCCTGGAACATGTCAATTATGTGGCATTGTCTCCCATGCCTTTAGCTGTTGATGAAGATGAGCCTCTCACTATAAGATCAGCCTTTTATGACCTAGATTTGGTATTTGACATGGTTATCTCTTTGGTAGGGTCTTTAGAGCTTGATATCCTTAATCCCGTCGCGACCCTCGACATGGTGTCCTTCCAGAGCGTTGTTCTTTCATCCAATGAAGATATATTGGAATCCATGACTAATTTTTGTCCCTTGACATGGTTTCCTTCCAGAATGTGGTCCTCTTGGAATCCATGATCAAGAAGAAGAGTCTGTTGAGTATGGTTTTCTGATTTCAATCTCGTTAAAAAATAAAACCAGCTATGAGAATAGTTTTTCATCTCTATAGAAACCTCATTAAAAAATGAAACATAGCTTACGAGGATAGATTTTGTGTCTTTGTGACAACCTCATTAAAAAATGAAACAAAAGTTACAAGCATAGTTCATGTTTCTGTGTCAATATCGTTAAAAAATGAAACAGAGGTCTGGGGATTGAACCTGGATTCTCGAACATAGTTTTTATTCTCTGTGGAAAGCTCGTTAAAAAATGAAATATATTTTACCTCTCTTCGATTGATTCAAGCACTTCGCTAGGTATAGCATTTGAAGCTTCATTTCATCCTCCTATGTTATTGGATGAAACAAAGCTTTGGGGGAAATGATTACAACCGCTAGAATTCATGCTGAAGTTAAGTCACTAACTTATTAAGTTGGGGGAAAAGTACCAACCATCCCTAGATAATGTTTTAGGAGGTCACAAGCATACTTTTCTCTGGTTCAATATTGTGTAAAAATTAAACCACCTACCTCAAGCATAGTTTCCTCTGGTTCAAACTTGTGTAAAAATGAAATCAAGACCAAGCATAGTTTAGTTTAGTTTTAAGCTTGTTTAGAAATAAAATATATCCCAAGCTTAGTCTTTTTTCTTTCTTGTGCTCGTAAATCAATGAGAATGTAACCGAGTAGACTTTTATCACTTTTTCGGACTCATAAAGGTTATACAAAAAAGGAACCCTCTAGAGTTCTCTTTAAGCTCTTTTCAGACTCTCTAAACATGAAAAGATTGCTGAGAAACCTTGTTCTTTTCAAGCTCGTAGAAGTATTTGAAGAAAATGCCTGATGAGTGGTATATTATCTCTTTTTTGGTATCGTCAGACTAATTTAAGAAAAATGACATTTTGAAGTTTTCTTTAAGTGTTTTTCAGACTCTCTAAACATGAAAAACCCCTAAGTTTTCTTTCTTTGGACTCGTAAAACAAGCATCGAAAGACCCATATGGGACCAAACCACTCCTTCCTAGGGTTTGTTAAACATACTCTGAAGTAATCATCTAAAGGATGAGCTTACAATTCAACCATATGTTATCCTCCTCAAGCTTGTGTAAAAATAAAGAGGTACTCACCAAAAATGGTGGGGGGGAAATTGGGAGATAAATCTATCTAAACCTGTATTCTATGGAAGAGTCACCTTTGAACATCACACTCTTTCACTCGCTTTGTGTCTAGGTTGGAAAATCCACTTGTCTCTTGGTCATACTCCTTTATAAGATTACCCATCGATCTGTGATCCCTATTGTTGAGTTATTGTTTCCAAGACAGTGGTCTTGTCATCAATGTGTTCAAAGAGAAGTTCAACCTAGAAATCCTTCTATTGCATCAACCATTTCCATAGTCCTTAAGATTTCTATTGCATCGACCATCCCTGAGTCACTTGTTACTCTGATCTACATCAAATCTTGTTACCTATTTCATGTCATTTATGGGGGATAAATTAAGGCCCTTATGTGATGAGTATTTTATTGTCGAATTCAACTCATTATACAGGAATTAGACTTAGAAACTAATTGATATCTTGGAACTAGCTGGCCTCAACGGTAGGTTTCCTCGCTTTCAACAATGGGTTTTCATTATTGATCCCTCATCGAAAGATTCTGCCAAGTGTTCGACTTCAGCTCATTGATTTACAATCGTTGGATTGTACTAGTGTACCTTGGGAGTCATTGACATTAATTGTGATTTCCCTTGCACTTGTTAACAGTGTTCAATAATGACCAATAATCAAGTGGTTTCAACCATGTTCGACTTCAACACATATATTCGCATGGCTATATTTGTACTATAGAGTGGTGGAGATGAAGACCCTGGATCTTTTCTAACAGATTCAAGTTGCATTGGAGTATATTCAAATTATATTGTTGCATAGATCTACAATGTATGTCTCGTGTCTATGTTCAAATTTGAGTCTTTAACACATAGATCCACAGTGTATTTTTGGTGGCTATGTTCATATTTGAGTATATTGGCGTGGATCCAAAATGTATGTTTGGTGGCCATGACCTATCTTAATTGACATGGATCTTTGCATGTTGGCATTTATGCTTTGAGTCATTTGTATTCTGACTATGGGAATGCCTACCTCAGTGATGATATATTATTGTATTGTATTTCCTTGTTTGTTGGCAGGTTTCTGATCGACATGTTCCTTGTTCCCAACACACACTCGACAAAGTATTTCATCTATCACTTTGTTATAACTTCATACTTTTGGGGGCATTCTGTTACACATTATTTTTTTCACCCATGTGACTGTTAATGATGTACACTTATCCTTTGTCTTTAGAAGGATCAATGGCCTTAATCCCTGAAGAAGAATGAAGACACATTTTTCCAGAAAGACAAATTATATTTTCCTTTGTGAAAAACTTTATAAAGAGGGATTGTCGCATCCTGCTCAGCTTTGAGGGTGCGATGATCTAGGATCGATGAAGGTTGCACCACATTTTCCTGTGACAACATCATAGTTTGCGCGGTATTGAGGGTGCGGTGATTTCTTGTACAAAGGAAAAACAAAAGCTTCTCGATCATTCTAGAATAAGAAGTTTCGAGGGTGAGTTGGCCTCCAATCGGTTTGAATCTAAGTCGCATCCCTGATCTCACGGGATCATCCTAACCTCCTCACCCTATCCTTTTTAGTTTATAAAAGGAGAGGAGTTATCATGGGGAAAGTTAGCTTTGGAATGGTGAAATAATTTTTGGAACTTCAAATTATTTACAAAGATTCAGCTAATGAGATATTATTCTAGCCAAGAGCTTGGATTAGCTTTAGCTATAGCTAGTTCATATGGAGTGTTTGGGCCTATGTTGGCTTTGAGATTTTCTTTGACAAGTTGAGATTGTGAGTGGATTTAAAATCTAAGGTCTCAGGATCCGTGGAGTAGAAGTGTGTGGGAAGCAAGGGATTGTTGGAAGGGACCTTACAACATCAAGGCAATGGTTTTATTCTCCTTTTCATATTCTTAATACAATAATATATTTCTTTCCCATAAAATTGTCCTTATTTTATTGTATGATTCCTTGATCACATACATAGGTTTTTTTAAGTATACATTGTTTCTTTCACTTCATTGGATTATGTATTCTCACAGGTTCAATATCCCATAAGCCTTGCGATGGAGCGATGATGACACTAGCGAGGACAAACAACATTTAAAAGGTATTTTGTTTATCCCTTGTTAGTTAGTATTCTTGATAATTAAAACTTAGGGGAAGTTTTATATTCTGTCTTGTTTTGTTCTAATTTCTTGTTAAAGTTAGGGAGATCCATTAGTGTTTGCATTGAAAGATTTGTCCGATAACAATGACTTCCAAAAAATCCCTTGGCACAACACCGATGAATGTCGATCGAAACAGTGATTGGTGGCTGAGATAAAAAAACAGAGCCGAGCCTCGACTCGGACTACGATTTAGAAACTAATAAAAGGATACAGATAATTGATGCAGAACCCATTTCCACTATCACGACCACAACAATCCAACTAGAAGAACTAGAGGATCCTGAGGGGGGTGACCACCTTTTCCATTCACAGATGTGGGTGAAGGGGACCTCACTGCATTTCATTGTTGATAAATAAATCTAGAAGAACCTCATATTAATAGAGTTTGTCAAGCAATTGAATTTTCCGACAACACCACACCCAAATCTATACAACATCATATGGCTACGCTAAGGATGAGATCTTTGTGCCATCCAGCAGTGCGACCTGTCATACAGCATCAATCCCTTCAAGGATAAGGTATTGTGATGTTGCCCCTCTAGAATTATGTGATGTTTTGTTAGGATAACCATATATGTGGAGGCATCATGTTGTTTATGAGTCTTGGTCCCATAGCACCATTGTTACCCTGGGGAGTCATCCCTACAGAATACCAGAGGTAGTTCTGATTACTATACTAAAAAAAAATGTAGAAAAGTAATATCTCATACTGAAAAATTCATCCTCTTCACAACTTGATTGGAAGAGAAGGACACTGCAACCACTATAGCCTCAACCCAACACCCTTCCATATAGCAGAAGCAGATCAACAATATTGTATAAGAGCACCAAGATATTCCTACTACACCTACGCAGGTGCCTCCACACTACCTAGTCAAATAAAGTTATGATAAATCCCTTCATGTTATTCATGATGAATCTTCACCTACAAAGTCCTCACACACTTAGGTAGATCATGCAACCAGATTGGTTCATAACATCCTTCAACAAGCTATGCATGACATCTTCTTCAATAAGGCAAGTAGCTCACCGAGCTTCAGATTCAACAAAATCTTCCTCGGGGAATTGACGCAATGGAGACGATTTCTTCCTAAGGGGGGGGGATTTATCCAGGAAGAAATCGGTGGCCACCCACCTATTTCACTGGCTCAAAACACGGGTGTCCACCTTGGCAGTTTTTCTACAACTTTTTGAGTCCCAAAATTTTGGGGTCATTTTGAGGCCCTAAACATGGTTTTCTAGGCCCGCCACAATCACACCATAGGCTTTAGCTAGAGAGTGATGGGAAAATGTGTATTCCTCAGATAGACCTTTCAAACAAGCTATCATGCGCCCAAAACAGAGATTGTATGCAAAAGTTATGCCCTTAGGAAGTTGATGTACCAATTTACCCCATCGGGGCCCACATGAATTTTGGCATTTCATCTTTTGGGGTTAGAGTTTTGGATTTTATTCATGTTAGAAATGCCTCTAGAGCCTCATTGTAAGAATCATCATCTTCTTGTGAATGAGCATAGCCATCAAATCTCTACTCAAAGATAAGTTTCCACCATTCTAGAGAGTCATTCACTCTGTAATTTTATAGTTTCTATACATTCTCTAATTAATAAAAATTGTGCATTATTGTATCTCTGTGTTTATTGAAATATTTATGTGTATCTCGCAATATCTCCATATATTTCATTGTTATATCCTTGCCTTCATTTTGTTCTAAAAAATAATCCGGATCATTTTCAGATCTGAATTTCAAATCACACAACCAAACACTTTAAAGTCTAACATCAGGCTTGATCTAATACCAAGTTTCTTATGGAGTTACATTCATTGCAACTTTTGTTGGAATATGATTCAAGATGTAGTTATCACAATTTATAGATTTTTCTAAAAAGTGTGGTGCTAATTTCTTTTATAGAACCTGATACAATTAGCAATTATTTTAAGCATTCAATTCTTATGTTCTACTACTTCAATCTGTTGTGGATTGTAAGGTACCATATGTTACATTTGAATTCCATTTATGAAGAAAACATCAATGAAGTTTTTATTCATATATTCTCCACCATTATCAATGTTGATCCTTTTGATTAAATGACTTGATTTCTTTTCAACTAATTCTTTAAAAGAAACAAGATTGAAAACTTCACTTTTGAATTATAAAAGTAATTCGACGTGCATTGAGTATGATCGTCCATAAACGTGAGAATATATCATGATACTAACAATGATGGAGAGGGTAATGACCCACCAATTTCATTATGAAATAATTCAAGTGGTACTAGTGCCTGGCATGAATGACTGGATGAAAAACAATATTTGTGATGCTCATCGAAAACACAACCATGACAAGAACCATAATTGCACAAGACAAGGGGAAAGTCATACTTTAGTGTTTTGAGAGTTGCTACAAGTAGCGATAGTTCGATAGAAATTCTTTAAATGACCAAATTACTCATGCCAAGGTTTTATAAAGTCATCAACACAAACAAGAAGGACAATGGTAGGTTATGAATGTTTAAAGCTATCAAATTTGTACAAGCTTGAAGAGTCATCAAGGTGTCATGAAGCTATTACAATATATGTATTATTTATATCTCTAATTGCAACATTGTTAGGAAAAAAATCAACAGTTTTTCCATCACCTCAACAAGTTATTTGAAAAATTTAAAGCAACAGTGAAAAAATATCAATAACATAAAATGCATTGTTAAATTTCCCATTAGCAATATATTTTTTTCATGCTCCTATAACAATTAAAAGAGAGATAACATTGACTAATACATGTTGGATTGTACAATCATCAATACTAGAGAAAATATCCCTATGATTGGCCATATGATGATAGGTCCTTGAGTCCAAAATCAATTCATGATATGGATGACTTGCTACTACAAGAATAATATGAGGCTTAGAAGAATTATAAGAGGGAGTATCAAACCAAATAACATGCCTTTTCATGGTTTCTTCCAATGCTTGTATCTTTTCCAACAATGGGTGTCAATACGCCCATCTTTGCCACATATTTTCCACAAACGGAACAATACCTATGTGTCTTCTTCTCCTTTGATATGATGCGTCACTGAGATTTTGGATGAGGACAAGTCTCTATAGTTGGCTTGGCAGTCTTTTTCTACATGGCTTTGCAGAGTGGCTCCTTGAAGTGTTTGGAGCCCTTGTGATTGTGAGAAAACAATTATTTCTTAGTAATTATATCAAGTACACCCATATGCAAGATTTTGTCTTTATTTTTTGTCAAATGATCACAAAATAGCTCAAAAGTAGGTATATTATAATTGTCTCTTAATACATCTCTAGTTGAATAAAAAATAGAGAAAAAAATCAGAATGAGCTTATAGTCTATAAAGAATAGCCATTATTGCATGATAATCATCCCTAGTGATCCCACAATCACTAAGTTGGAGTCTTAAGATCTTAAATTTCATGATGTAGTCATTAATTTTAGGAAATTATATCGGATCAAGAGTGTTGAGATTATTTTCTAACTAATGATCTCGTATCAAATTGATTTTCCCAAACATTTGTTCAAACTTCAACCATGCTTATTGAGCCATGTTAATGGATTGAATGAGGAATTTGAGATATTCAAAGATTTTCATGCCAATTATACCTCCTGATTCATCATTATGATTAAGCCATTTTCAATGTTTCTTAGCATCAATTGCTCCAAGATCTATCCCAAGAGTTATTTGATATATCCCTTCACTCCTAAGTAGACCTCCCATGTAGGATTTTCAGGAATAATAATTTGCATTGGCTAATAAAACCTCATGACTAGTCATTTTGCAAAAATAGAAAACAAAGTCCAAATGAGTTAAAATAACCTATACCGCTATGTATATCTAAAAAAATTATCCAAATTGAAAAATGAAATAAAAATAAAAAAGGAGTTCATATGATGAAGTTATGGCATTGGAAATATGCAAAAATGAGGTTAACCCTTGCCTATTTGTGAAAAAACCATTTTTTACTACATCAAACTAAAAAAAATATTAAAATTACATGTACCAATGTGAAGATCATTGAAAAATACACAATTTGAAACATGACATTGAAATCCGAGCTTGTGTGGTAGAGATATCTTAGTTTAAAATTTTCCTCCAAAATCTAGAAGTGATTCCCCCCCAAAGGGGGCTTGAAGTGCCATGTGACACTTTCTATGTGGATTTTGACTATGTAGAGTGTTGATGTGGTAGCTAGATGACATGGCAACTCTTGAGGTGGAAACCATGTGAATGCCAATTGGAATGTTGAAGTGACATTATTGCATTCACACATGGTAGTGACATGGAAACCCTCGACGATGCCACATGTCACTATCTAATTTGGTGCGATGTGGAAAATGGATTCCACATGGATGGGGGTAACATGGTAGATGTAGAGTGGAGGGTGCCACATATAGGTTGAAATGGAAAGGGACTACATGTAAAAAATTGATTAAAAAAAATAATTAATTAAATTTTGTGAGTGGTGATCAAAGTGAGGGGTTTAAGGGGTAAGAAATGAGCTCTCTTGTCTCACAAACAAGGGGTTCTCATACATCAATTTGGTTTTTCTCTTATCCGTGACCTTATTATTATTTTTATTATTGTTATTGTTATTAAAAATAATAAGGTGCATCCATATAACCAAGTGGTGAAGGGTTCCCTCATAAGGGTGGAGTTTAGCACACCAAATGAAGTAGGGGGCATGGGTATCAAGGAGAAGCCATGACCCAAAAAGGAAAAAAGGATATGGTTAGTGTTAGGCTTAAGCGATGGGAAAAGTGGACACACCAACAAGGGGTTCAAATGGTGTTGGAAAAGGTCGCCAACTAAAAAAATAACAAAACAACCAGTGGGGTAATGTAAAAGCCGTGGGGGGAGTAAATGGGTCCACTGAGGTATAAGAAAGGGGGAGCCACGTGATGTTGGAGTACATTTTGTGGGAGAAAAAATTCACCCTCATTAAATGACCAAGGACTAGAATCTTTATGGAGAAATTGGAAAATATATATATTTTAATTTTTAACATTTTTTTTTAAATTTAAAAACATTTTAAAAATTAAAAAAAAAAAAAAACTAAGAATTACTAAGCTCCTAACTAAAGAAGGAATATCGCCCCCGGGGAGGCAGCTCAATTGGCAAGTGCCGTGAAAATGAAGTTCCATGAGGTTTCGAGTTCAATTCCCCCCGACTTACCTTGTGTGCCACGTAAGGGGTGTCATGGGCACACCTAGAGGTTATAGTGGTAGCAGTTGGATAACACAACCACGTGTAACACGAGCACGTGCCCAACTAGTTGTTGATTCCTCCAGACATTTAAAAAAAAAAAGGAATATCCAAATATAGAGCATACATATTCCTTTTTATGCAAAACAAGAGGAATTATTAGTTGAATTGGCCACTTTGGATGCAATCATGCTATCAGATTTCTCTATAAAATCTCCAAAACATGCAGATATGAGAAGTGCCCACGTGATCGGTTTGAAAAGAACTGACAATGAAGCTTCATCAAGAATCATAGTTTGTCCTAAACTACTTTCATACCATGTGATAAAATGCACATGGCCATATGATCTTATAAAAACAACAAACTTGCAAATTGGAACATGATATGCACGGTAAACCCTCAAGGGGAAACATTCACAAAGAAAATGGCTAGTGCTCAATTACTTCTTTCAAAATTATTCCTTTTGTGAGTGATTTTTTTATAGAGGATATTCTTCCATGCAAACTACATGAACAATACTCTTTTGTTTTTATCTCACTAAGCTAATAACTCAAAGATTCTTCACATTAAGATTACTTAAACTTGTAGCTGTCCATGCAATGCATAATCACAGTTCATTTATTTTACATAATTTATTTATTTGCATGTACATAATTAATTAAATATTAATCAATATTGTGCACATAATTATGCACCAACACGAACCCTTTCAATGTAGCACTCCACATGTGTGATCCTACTGCATGTGTCTATGTAGGTTGTTTGTAAGGGTATAGGCCACATATTTATTGTTGGCCTCCCTTCCCTCTCATATATATAGAGGAAGGAGAGAGTCCTTTACTACTCATAATTTTAGTTCATTATTGAGAAGAGATGTGATAAAGAGGACACACTAGTATTCCTTTCTCACATATCTTATTATGTACTCTCTCTCTCTGATTCATTAGGGTTTATTGGGCTTGTTAGAGCATTTCAAAGACTAGGGTTAAGTTTTCATCCCTTGGAGATTAGGGTTTTGAAATGAAACCCTAGTTTGTACTTGGTGAAGAGAAGAAAAAAAAGGGAGATGTTAATGCTTGGAGGACATGCTTGAGTGATTCATGCTTCTTAGATCTCCCTGGTTGGGAAAGGATTTTCTTGGTTTTCACTAGAAAGGGTATTGTGTAAATTTTATGAGATACCTACACAAAATATATAGCTAACAATCAAACGTACACAACTTGCAAATGGTGTGAAGAGAAGAGAAAAAAATAGAGGAAAGAATGAAAGAATTTCTATTAACTTAATTAGAGAAAATGATACAATACAAGTGATATACATTTTATCACACAACTAACTCACCACATTTTTCAACTAATGCCCATTAGGAGTTTTCTAGAGAGATATGACACACACTGGAAGTCACTGGAGTCAACTGCCACCTAGTCTTAGTTAACTGGCCATGCAGTCGTCACTTAACTATTCAAACTAGAGGGAAATGAGGAGAATATCACTCACACATGTGGAGTTAGCCTTAATTGCAATGATCCCAATGCGAGTGCACATTACTGGTGATGATCCCAAGGTTGGCATGCAACACTTGGTGATAAAACCAATGTTGGCATGCAACACTTCACTCAACTAGTTTAACTGAACGGTAACTGAGAATTGAATGGAGGGTATGTGGCACCCTTGTCTAGGGGATAATATCCTCAATGAGTGGAGAATGTCTCAGACTAAGGGACCCTCAACATAGCCAAATAAACATAGGAAAAGAAAATGAAAGTAAAATCCTAGGTGTGTGTGATATCTCCAACACCCCCCTTGAACACTACTAGGGAGTATACATAATGAATGGGTCCTGAAAACAGAGGCCATTTTAGGTACCCATGAACAATAAACTAATGAAAAATAAAATAAATTGAGGAAAGAGGGAAAAACTCATGGGAACGCCCCCCTCAAAATGCAATGTATAAAAATAAGAGAAAGACTTATTCTAGGAAATTGTGTCCTTCACTCCAAGACGATCGCCGAGAGAGTGAAACTTATGCTTAGTGAAATTCTTGGTGAAGATGTTAGCAGTTTTTTAAGAGGAATGATAGAACCACATTTCAATGATCCTCTCATGGACTAGATCTCTAATGTAGTGCATATGGATCTCAATATGATTTGTTTGATGCCATTGCACTGAGTCTTTGCAAAAATTGAGAGTTCTCTGGTTGTCACACCAAATGATGGTCATTATGTGGAATTGGATGCCCAAATATGTAAAGAATTTTTCTAGCAACAATGTTTGGATGCCAATTTTAACTACTCCTTTGTACTTTGCCTCGACTGAAGATAGAGAAATAAATGAATCCTTCTTTCTCGACCAATAGATAGGGACTGAACCCAAACTGAGCGTGTATCCGGATGTGGACTTGCGATCAGTGTCATCGCAATCCCAGTGAGAATCGGTGAAGCCTATGAGATCCAACTTGCAACCTAATGCATATTGGATCCCATAATTGATGGTTCCATGAACGTATCTGAGGATGCACTTGGAATCCTTCCAGTGTAACTCATGCAGCTCCTACATGTACTTGGAGACTACCCCTCCAGTGTAACAAAATTCTTGGAGAGCAATAAGGAGTCCATCTTTGCATACCATGCTCCAAGATCTTGCTTGAGGCCATAGAGTAACTTTTTGAGTCGGCACACTAAAGATGAATTATGTATGAATATAGGTGGTTTCTCCATACAAATATCCTCTGAGATATCCCCATGAAGAAAAAAAATCTTCACGTCCTTATTATGTACTTTCCATCCCCTAGCTTCTCCAATGGCAAGGGCCAACCTGATAGAATCCAACTTTGCTATTGGAGCAAAAGTCTCATCATAGTCGATCTCATGTATCTGCTAAAATCCCCCAACAACCAGTCTTGCCTTGTGTCTAATCACCTATATGTCTACTGCCCTTTTTTCCTATAGACCCATCTACATATGAAAATATTCATATCTGAAGAAAGTGGAACTAGATCCCAAGTTTGTTTCTCGAAGAGAGATTTGTACTCCTCCTGCATGGCTTCTTCCCGGAAGGGGTTCCCTGCATCCTCTATGTAGGTCTACGAGTATGAATACTGAACCATATAACAATGTGATGGCATCATGGGTTCAGTGGAAATGAGTACATGAGGAGGATCCTCATATTGAGATATGGTCCTCCTCATATCCTCTAGATCCCCAACAAGGTATCCTTCATCCTGAAGTGTGGATTATGCCCACTTGGGCATCTTCTCTAGCTCCTCATTTTCATGTACTGAATCTACATCTAAATTATCTGAATGTGCATTTGAATCCTCTGAATCCTCTGACTGTATATTGAAACTTATATTTGAAGTGGAGTCTAAATGTGAAAACTCATCATCTCGAACTGGTGGAAGGACAAGAGTATTTGCATGTGGCTCCTGTGGAGCATACGAGAGACTTTCCTCAAATTGAACATTGCATGCAATGATAAGTTGTTCTGGAGAGGAATTAATAAGTGTTTATCATTTCACACCATCTGGATAGCCAACAAAAATACATGCAATACTCTATGGATATAGTTCTTTCCTTTTCTTAGAGGGAATGCATGCCCATGCTCATGATCCAAAGATACGAAAGTATGTGAATTCTAGTTTGTTGTCGCTCCAAGCCTCGAAAGGAGTCCAATCCTTGATAGATATGTGAGGGGATTTGTTTTCGATGTAGTTGGTGCAATTACATGCCTCAGCCCAAAGATTATAACAAAGTGACCTTGCATGCATCATGCAAGAGGACATCTCCTTGAGAGATTTGTTATTCCTCTTAGCAACCCCATTCTACTACAGAGTGTATGGTAATGTGTGGTACAACTGTATCCCGGCCTCAAGACAAAGATTCTAAACATCTATGTTGACATACTCCCCCCCATTATCTATACAAAGTCATTTGATATTTCTACCTGATTGAGTCTCAACAAGTGACTTGAACTCTTTTAGGTGCTCAAATACCTCTGACTTCTTTCTAACAAAAAAATACCCAAGCATGTGAGTAATCATCCAAAAATGTAATCATGTACATTGCCTTACCGATGGATGGATGTTGGAATGGACCCATGAGATCACTGTGAATTAGATCCAATGGAGAGGAGGCTCTGTGAGCCTTCCCTTTCTCAAACTTCTCTTGAGGATGCTTTCCAAGGACAGATCCTTCACAAACCTCTTCAGAAAACTGTATATCAGGTAACTCGATGACCATCCCCTTCTTGCTAAGCTATTGCATGTACCTAAAGTTAAGGTTACAAAACCTCTTGTGCCATAATATACTAATTTCATTAACATGCATAAGTAGTACAAAGGAATCAAGTGAAATAAACTTATTAAAACTATATAACCGATATTTATGATTTACCTCTTCGAAAATAATTTTGGAGTTATCTTGCATGTCGAAAATGGACACGGAGTCTAGTGTGAACTCCACCTTTTTTCCTGAGTCTCCATGTGTAATCTGGGACACTGAGAGAATATTAACGAAAATTTGAGGAACATGGATAATGTTCTCAAAGATTCCATGATCTAGTTCCACTCTTCCTTTTCCGATGACCTCAATTGGAGAGTCATCCCCCATGAGGATAGGAGGTCTCGTGAATGCAGTTACAAAAGATAGAATATCCTTTGTGTTTTCCATATGATATGAAGCGCCTGAATCTAAAATCCAAGTGTCAGGAGAATAAAAAACAACAATCAATGCATGAGGATTTCCTTTCTTAGGGGATCAATATTCTGACTTCTTCTTGGTAGCCTTAGGAATGAAGTCCCTGAGATTTTTTTTTTTGTTTTGAAAAATTTGAGGCATCTGATCAATATCCTTCTTCATGCAGGCTGATTCTGGATGGTTCCCATGGTTACAGTGACCACACTACTTCCATTTCTTGCTTTTTCTACCTTTGGAGCTGTAACACATCCGACCCTTAAATACCCTTTCTAGGGATGAGGAATCAAATTTTCATTCTTCATAACTATCTCAAATCCTAACTCTGAGATCTCAATTGGATTCTTCTCGCCGCGAGATTTCCAACAGTCACTGCCGCACTAAAATATGAGCTCTAGTCTGCAAGTTATGGCCTCCCAAAGTACTCGAGCATTGTTAATTAGGGTCTTCAACATTCAGCGGCGAAAGTTCCTATTTCCTAATCCCCAAAGTCCCATAATATTTCCATGTTCCCTTATCCCTTTAGTGTTCGATGTTCAGAGATTTACATTGAATGTCCCCTCTTCGGCGTTCATCTGTCGACAATCAACAGTCTTTGTGCTACATTTTTGGCATTTCAACGGTCGACTATCATCATTGGACTTCCCGCCTTTGATGATCGACGATTCTCATTGAATATTCCCTTATCATACTACATTTGAATCTTTTGAACCCTCGAAACTATCCAGACTCCTAGATTCTTGGGCACGTCACCAACCATGTTGGCCAGGTGGGCACAAACCAACAACTGACATGCGGAAAGGGTTGAGGGGTGACACATGTCCTCCTTAGGGGGTGACACATGTCCTACTTTAATCGGCATAAAGGGTCTATGAATCGACCAAAACTGGGTGACACATGGCACACATAATGTTGGTCCATGTCACATCGGATGATGTCATCAAGACAGGTCATCTTAGATTGATAACTGCTCAGCCCTTCGATCTAACAGTCAATAATATTACACGTAGATCCATAGATCTACGGATCTTGTTACTTCATAGATCCAGAGTTTGGGAGTTTTGGAGGTGTCACACCCCAAATCCTCCAAAGTGTCAAGTCTCTGGATTATAAGATTTGGTGACACACGTAACTAGAGGCAACAACCAAGATTTTCTCTGGCCTTCGAAGCTCCGAAAGTTTTGGCTCCATAACAACTTTCCTCTTGTTCCCTCGGGAGTGTTGAGCTCTTGGACCATAGAATATCCTGCCATGTGGCCTCTCATCCGACGGCTCAAACCCCAATCAATGGTCATGATTTATCCCGAGACTCCGACCTTTGGGAGTTCTAGAGGGTTAACATGCTCACTCCTCCTGAGCGTCGGATTAGCGAAGGAGCCTGAGATAACTCCATGTGGCCCTGACCTTCGTGTCCTCACACAGATCTATGACTTTATACCTCAGAATTCTGGACTCCTAGAGTCTTAGACTATCGAAGTACCCACAATCACATAGGATGACGGGTAATACACAGTGGTGAGTACAGGTGGATCCCAAGTATCCTCGCTGTCAGATGAACCCAACGCTGCACACATGAATAGATATAGCTTACACATGGCCCCTACAAGGGGTGACATGTGTCACATTTTAATGGGTTCATGGGGTCTGCAAATGCACAAATCTAGGTGACACATGGCATGCGTACTATGCGTCCACGTCACCTTGAGTGATGTAAGGGTGCCATGTCACCTCGAACTGATAGTTTCCTAGCCCCTTGATCTCACGCTCTACAGGAGTCCACGTAGTCTCTAGATCCACGACCTCCATTACTTCATGGCTTCAACCTTTGGGGATTTGGTAGTGTAACTTCCTCATTCTCCCCGGAGCATTCAATGTTGGGCTAACCTCAAGCTAAATCTAACGGCTAGGGGGAATTCCGAAGGATCCCTAGATCTATGATCTATATTAATTCATCACTTCGACCTTCTAGAATTTTGGTGTTAACATTTCTCCACTCTCCCAAAGTGGAATTTCACTGAAGTTTTCTTGATGTAGATCCAACGGACAAGGGGACCTCCGATCCTTCCCAGATCTACGACTCACGAAAATTTGGGGTGGAAGAAAGGATCTACATTTAACGGTGGGGCAGATCTATCCGCCATGTTTAGGGAGACCGTCAGGCACCGGTCAACCTTATAGGTAATTGTAACTATCAATTTCCTTCAACCTTTTTACAAAAGGATAGGTTTGAAACACTACAGAGCTCCGATATCCCAGAGTTCCAAAGCCGGGAAAACTCAACGTTTTCGGGCCTAGTGCAGGGTTCTCAAACCTTGGTCACATGGGTCCTTTGAAGGCTCTTATGAGAATACAAACTAATTCCTTTAGCCTTAAATGAGTTAATTTCTTGGGCACGAGCCCTCGGTCATGCAGGTAAAACTTCTGGGGAATGCACTCCCTTGTCTAAACTCTAAGAGTGTTATACCTCCTAAGCTTACGAGTACCTGAAATTAAATGAGGGGACACTCCTTTTTCTTCTTCCGAAGTTAGAACTTAGAGAGTTCTCCACTCCTACGTAGCTGGTGTAGGCTTTGTGCACCTTCGCACTACCTCTCTTGATTCTAATGCACTCCCTTATCTAGGAGGCCCAGAATAACTGGAAGTGTAAACACGCACATGTGAACTATGCCCAAGTTCGTTGGACTCATAGTTCATTTGTTTTAGCTTGATTCATTATAGAGCTTGAGAATTTATGTGTACAAATCAACACAGTCAAGCCAAAGATAAAGAAGCAAAGTCCAACCATCAATAAAATGTGAACATCTCTAAACATTCACAGGATATCCAACTTTATTTCACAGTTACAACTCAAATTACACAGGGTGTGAGTATACTTATATATTACAGGTTGCAGCCAACCCACTCACCGTGGGTGTGCACCTTTCCACCCAACCATAGGGTCAGATTCATTCACTCTTACCACTTTGGCCACCCTCGTGCCAAGCCATTATATCACTAGGGAATCCATGCAATTTTGCAGAGACCCTCTCTCTGTCACAACCACCCTGCGAGGTTTGTCAGATGCTTCCTCAGCTTCAAGCTAGCGGTCCTATGCTTCAGGTCTTGTTTTCTGCCAACTTCTTAGTTGTAGAGCATCACACCCTCTTCTCCATTATCTGCGCATGTATATCCTTGCACCCCCTTTCCTCCATAAGGTTTTCCACCTATCATGTTCCTTCTATTAGAAGGAAACTCGAGTCAGCCTGGGTCTGTTAGACCCTGTGGTACTTTGGGATGACATTCTTCAGCCATTCCATGCCTCCATTTAGGGGGGTGGTTGATGGTTCAACCATCGATCCTCTCCTTCATTAATTGATTCTTTTCCTTGGGTTTGGGAGGAGGTTTATTATTCCCCAACAAGGGGAAACTTTGGGGTCTTTGACATAATGGACCCTCTCTATTTTTCCCATTCTTTTCCTCTAATGATATCATGGATAGTACTTCAAGGCTTCACCCCCACATTCATTCATTGGCAATCTAAAAAACATTACATTTACATCATTCACATTCCATAGCATGGTAATCCTAATTAATGATTAATTACAAGATGGGGGAAACAGGGGTATTACAATCCCCCCCCTTAAAAGGGAACATTGTCCTTGGTATTCTTTCTCAGTAACCAATGTCATGTCTTTTTTCCTTCAGATGTTTCAGAAATCTTGATTCTCTTTCTTGGTGAGGTCCCTTCTAGACTCTTAACCTTTGTCACCTGCCTTCAATAATCTTGGACAACAAGCATGTTAATCATAGTTTCATGTGAAAACATTTTATTGTTTCATAAAATTCAAGAAAGATTTAGTAACTTAGCACAATACTCATCTGTGAAGTTCATGGATTTGTATCCACATGGTTGTCTTATTATCTTGGCCCATTATCTTTCCTAGACATACCCATTGTGTGCATGATCCTGATCAATATTGTATGAGAATTTTCAAGTCCCTTCTTCCTTGCTTTCACTCACCCTCCAGGCCCAGGCTCAGGCATTCCCTTCTCTTCTATAAAGTTCCTCGGGTGATCCATCTTGCCTCGCCAAGTATTTCTCACACAAGAAGAGTTTTAAGGACTTCATTGAGACTTATAGTCGAGGCATCCCTCAAACTTGTTGTGTTAAGGTGTCCCTTCAGCTTGTGTTATCGCAACACAAGATGTTCTAGGGCGATCATGGCTTGCCATAGGGTTCTCATGTCTCAATAGTAGCTTCTTTCATGCTTTCCATCTCAAAAGCCTTCACCTATCCTCCTTGGACAGATCCTTTTTATCTCATCTGTATTAAAGGTACACATAAATTATGAGATATCACCATCAGTTTCAAATTCGAAACTTTCTTGCAAATCTGTCACCCACAGATTTTCTAATTTCCATTTAGTTTCAGATCTGTTTCGCATAGGAACAAACTCACAAGCATGCGGCTTTCCTTCCCATAGCAATTTGGCCCAACAGAAAATTGGTCTTCACTATGGGATATCCAAGACCCCTTTCTTCCTGCAATTCATTCTTTATACATCCAAACCAACTGTTAGTTTCTCATGTATATATATTCTCACATCACATCCAAAATGGCATCACGGACATTTCTTAACTTGTGCATTCTAAAAATTGCATCACATCTATACAAACATGAAAGGAAACTTCATTCCTTTCCTATGCATCCTTTCATCCTACCAAAATTTTCAAAATTTAATTCAATCATTAAGTGAACTTAACTCATGGCGCCAACATCCCTGGCCACATTCACATCCAATGCACCCTTTCATTGATTTCAAGTTTGCCACACTTTATGACAAGCACTTTTCCATGGTGTGTTTGAGCTTAACCAACCTCTTCACCATAGGGCTTATTCATTCTCATTCATTATTTCAGCGGGAATATATGTCCTACTACAGGCTGATCATGATCCCAAATTAGCATATATGGAACTATAAGTTTCTCTTGAATGCACCCAAGTATTCTTCCTTCATTAGTAACCAGGGTGCCAACACTCATGACCGCCCAAATTTTCTTTTCTTTAACACCTATACCATGTAAGTAAAATATTGGAAGGTCCTTCTTTCTCAATGGAAGATCCATTGTCTTCCCTTTATGCAAACATGCATTTCCTCGAAGCAATTCCATGCAATGTGCTAACTATGAGCACCTTTATTCCCAATCTCTCTAGATTGGTTATCGTACCCATAGTAATATTTACTCCTACCATTTCCTTGCAAGGATTATAACTCATCGTTGGTTGGCATAGACTTACTTCTCTATTATTCAGGTTCCTTTCCTAAATCATGCCCTACTTGGGTGTAAATGTCATGCAACAACTGCTCAAATTTTATTTGCATACCTTTAAGATAATGTAATATTTTCAGAAGGATTTCCTATCAAATTCCTTCATACCTTATGCCACATAGGTATGAACATTTTAATACCTACTCTGGTTGCTAGAACCCTCTCTAATATCACCTCATCAATGGTGATTTATGGGGAATTCTAAAGTCCCTTCAACAATCATTTAATGACAACCTTCTCATAGTCATCCTCTACTTGATGTTGTCCATCATTGGCAACTATCTTCCTCAATAGCTCCAATTCCTTTCTACACATGTCATACATCATACTGTATTAGTTGTCATGTGAAATAAAAATGCTTGTATCATCACATCCAAATCAATAAAACATTTTCAAATATTCCTTAGAATATCTTTATGCACTTCATTGCATTACTCTTTAATGTTTTCATGAGTGCAACAAAACAATTCTCAATTGTTTCTACAGTCATGCAACCATCATTGTTATGGTGTCAAACATTTATTTTTCATCAGCACATTGGTTCTCTTCCTAGACAAAACATAATATTCAGTAAGAAAGGAGTTAAGAGATCTTCCCTTTTTCCAACTCCTTCTACACAGCCCTGGACTTTCAGTCCAACTAAGTTACTTTCCAAAGCCTCATTGTCTTTACTTTATATGGCTCACACAAGCCTATTCATCCAACTTGCTTATCTATCTAATTTCCTCCTTCTTTGCATATGCAATCTACTTCTCATTTTGATTTTCTTGCTCCTTCCTTGAGCAACCTTGGTTAGGTTCACCCTAATCCTTAGGATACATCAACATGCTTTAATAGAAAACATTTTGTTCATAATGAATCGTGAACTTGGGTATGCTGCATATTACCATTCTTTTATCAGAATGGTCTACATTCGTTTGTTATTTTTCCACTCATACATTTTGTTTTCGAATGAAATCCAGGATTCTTGTATATATTGTATATATGTTTGGAGTCCACTGCTCAATTCTCAACAGTCATTAAGGTGACGACTCTGTCCTCCTGGCCTAGTCTTCACATAGTTCCTCCACAAGGAACTCCTTTAGCATGCAACTTCCTTATTGCATATACTTCACTATCTATGATAGCCTCAACCTTGAGTTAGCCTCATTTGGGTACCAAATATTCCATAAGGAATATAAACATGCATCTTTGTCATGCATCCAAATTATGTATCCACACATATTCTAGTTTTCTTAACTTACATCCATGATGTACTTAACCATATGCATAATCATAAGCATGTGTGTAGCTACCATAGGTATATTTCACAGCCCACATACATCTCCACTTTAAAATCAGTCAACTCATGATTGTTCACAATCGTTCTCATGTGATCCTCAAAGGAATAATCATTTTCCTCGTATTATGAAAACAAAGCATCCTTGTTTGTTTACTCTTTCATATATTTATGCTATCCATTCCTGAGAGAATGGAGCACATTTCTCTTAAGCTATTATTCAAAACAAAACTTTCATGACTCTTTCATATTGGAGTCAACCATGCATCCATGGTATTCACTTAATCTTGGCAAATGCAATTATTTCCTTACATATCACTCATCAAGACAACCATGTTGCGCCTTTAATATACATACATTCTCACATCATACATGTGCATCACTTACACATTTTATATCATTCATACTTAGTTGGTATTAATGTCAGGCTTCATATCAAGAAGATTCAAAATGCATTAAATCCATGCACTCAATCTTATACATACCTAGCCCAAACAAACATCATGAAAGCTCCTCGCCTGCACCCTTCTACCTCATTCTTATATCTATATTTCATTCATGTTGTTACTCCCTTGCTATCAACAGGTCATTATTGACCAATGCAAACTAACAAAAGGTCTTGTACTTCATCCTGCCATAGATTTATTTGATTCTATTTTCATGTTACATCCATGCAATCACCATCGTATGCATTACAACCTGTTCTCATCTTGCATATTTGTGCCTAGATAGTACTCATGTCAATACACTTGTTATGCAGCAATGAGCTCACAATCTGGCTCATATACCCATTTCACTTTTCCCTTTTTGGGGAATTAACAACTGTCCCAAAGGAATCCTCTTTATCTTTATTAATTAGGTTATCCCTGTTGTCATTTTCAATCATTATAGGTCAAGTAAAATGACCCTACACATTTTCATCAGTCCTCTGGTCGTGAGGAGTTATATACTTAGGGTTTAGTCTTTTAATAACACAGTAATTATAACTGCTAAGGAACCTACCAATCCTTACCATATTTCCTTAACCATGAAGGAATTATTCATGAGGATTTTCCATCTTAATTGAAAGAGACTCTGCATGCCCTGATAGATAAACAATGTTACACTATAACAAAACAATTATGTTCGTGTCCCTTGTCTCACTCATGCAACTTCACAACATAATTTCTACCACCTTTTCCATTCACATTCAGGTCTTACTATTAATGTTGATTAGCATATCCCTACTCCTATAAGAATATTTATCATTTTGATGAAGGGACACTATAATTATTCTGCTGAAATTCAGTAGAAATTCCCAAATCACAGTTTCAATCTGCAATCCTTCTCCACGAGGAGTTAATGCAGATTATAAACAATCTTCCAAAGGTATAATTACCTTTCAACAATTTCATCTTAATCTTGGTATACGAGTCCTATGACTGGTCTCTGGCCCATCCATGCCTATGTATGAATCATGCTTTGCTAGATAGGGTAGGGCAGGGTGCCAAGTGTTGTTTCCATACTCTGATACCACTTTGTAACACACGTGACCCATAAATACCCTTTCTAGGGATGGGGAATCAATTTTTTGTTCTTTCTAACTATCTCAAATCCTAACTCCAGGATCTCCATTGGATTCTGCTTGCCACAAGTTTTCCAGTGGTCATTTTCGCACTAAAATCCAAGCTATGGTATGCAAGTTATGGCCTCTCGAAGTACCCAGGTGTTGTTAATTTGGGTCTTCGGCATTCGACACCAAACATTCTTATTTCCTAATCCATGAAGTCCTATAATATCACCACGTTCCCTTAGCCCTTCAACGTTCGATGATTTACATTGAACGCCCCCTCTTCGGCGTTCAGTTGTCGACAATCAATGGTATTCGTGCTACATTTTCGATGTTTCAATAATTGAATATATTCATTGGAATTTTGGCCTTAGGATATCAACGTTCCTTGTTGAATCTTCCTTTATCATACTACATTCGAATATTCTGAACCCCCGAAACTATCCAAACTCTCGAAGTCCTGGACACGTCACCAACCATGTTGGCCAGGTGAGCATGAACCAACAATTGACATGCAGCAAGGGTCGAGGGGTGAAACGTGTCCTCCTTAGGGGTTGACACATGTCTTTCTTTAATCAACATAAGGGGTCTATGAATCGACTAAAACTGGGTGACACATGACACACATAATGCGATTCCACATCACATCAGATGACATCATCAAGCCACGTCATCTTAGACTGATAACTGCTTAGCCCTTCGATCTAACGATCAATAATATTCCATGTAGATATATATATATATATAGCTCTTGTTACTTCGTAGATTCGAAATTTAGGAGTTTTGGAGGTGTTGCACCCCAAATCCTTCGGAGTGTCAAGTCTCCAGATTATAAGATCTGTCGACACACGTAACTGGAGGCAATGACCAAGATTTACTCCGGCCTTCAAAGCTCCGAAATTTTTGGCTCCATAACAACTTTCCTCTCATTCCCTCCGGAGTGTTGAGCTCCCGGAAGGAGCCCAAGATAACTCCACATGGTCCTAGTCTTCGTGTCCTCACGCAGATCTATGACACTATACCTCATACTTCCGGACACCCAGAGTCTTACACTGCCGAAGTACCCACTATTGTGTGGGATGACAGGTAATACATGGTGGTGTGTACAAGTGGATCCCGAGTATCCTCCATGTTAGATGAACCCAACGTCGGAAAAGTGGCAAGATAGATCTTACATGTGGCCCCTACAGGAGGTGACACATGTCACAGTTTAATGGGATCGCGGGGTCTGCAGATGCTAAAAAACTAGGAAACACGTTACACACGTATTATGGGTCCACATCACCTTGAGTGACGTCAGGGTACCATGTCACCTCACACTGATAGGTTCCTAACCCCTCGATCTCACGATCAATAGGAGTCCATGTAATCTCCAAATCCATGACCTCCATTACTTCAGGGCTTTGGCCTTCGGGGAGTTGGTAGTGTAACTTATTCATTCTCCCTGGAGCGGTCAACATCGGAATGACCTCAATCTAAATCTAACGACTAGGGGGGATTCTGACGGATCCCCAGATCTACGATCCATATTAATTTTCCACTTCGACCTTTGGGAAAATCAGTGTTAACATTTCTCCATTCTTCTGAAGTGGAACTTCACCGAAGTTTTCTTAGCATAGATC
The DNA here is from genome assembly GCA_000966675.3 of Picea glauca. Classification (NCBI taxonomy): domain Eukaryota; kingdom Viridiplantae; phylum Streptophyta; class Pinopsida; order Pinales; family Pinaceae; genus Picea; species Picea glauca. The sequence continues at coordinate 296,441 of JZKD02S1890125.1, forward strand.
CAAAGAACAAGGGGGCCTCTGATCCATCCCACATATACAACTCATGGTAATTTGGGGTGGAAGAAAGGATCGACGTTTAACAGTGGGGAAGATCTATTCTCCATGGTTAGGGAGACTGATGGGCGTCGATGAACCTTATAGGTAACCGTAACTATCAGTTTCCTTCAACATTTTTACAAAAGGATAAGGTTGAAACACACCGGAGCACCGATATCCCATAGTTCTGAAGCCAAGAAAGCTCAGCTCCTTTTGGGCCTAGTGCATGGTTCTCAAACCTTGGTCACATCGGTCCTTTGAAGGCTATTGTGGAAATACACTCTAATTCGTTTAGCTGTAAATGAGTTAAGGGCTTGGGCATGAGCCCTCTATCATGTGGGTGAAAGGTCTAGGGAATGTCCTCCCTTGTCTACACTCTAAGAGCATTATACCTCCTAAGCTTACTGGTACCTCAAATGAAATGAGGCGACGCTCCTTGTGTTTCTTCCAAAGTTAGAACTTAGAGATTTCTCCACTCCTACATAGCTGGTGTAGGATTTGTGCACCTCTACGCTACCTCTCTTGAGCCTAATGCACTCCTTTATCTAGGAGACCTAGAATAACTGGAAGTGTAAACATGCACACATGAACTGTGCCCAAGGTCAACAGACTCACGGTTCATTTGTTTTAACTTGAGTCATTACATGGCTTGAGAATTTATGTGTACAAATCAACACAATCAAGCCAAAGATAAAGGAACACAGTCCAACCATCAAGAGAACATCCACATCTCTAAACATTCATAGGATATCCAACTTTATTTCACATTTACAACCCAAATTACGTAGGGTATGAGTATACTTATCTATTACAGGTTGCAGCCAATTCACTCACTGTGGGTGTGTGCCTTTCCACCCAACCATAGGCTCAAAGGAATTCACTCTTAGCACTCTGGCCACCCCTGTGCCAATCCATGATATCACTAGGGAATCCATGCCATTTCTCAGAGACCCTCTCTCTATCACAGCCAGCCTGGGAGGTTTGTCAGATGCTTCCTCAACTTCAAGTTTGCGGTCCTCTGCTTCAGGTTGTGTTTTCTTCCAACTTCTCAGCTGGAGAGCCTCGCGCCCTCTTCTCCACTGTCTACGCATGTATATCCTTGCACCCCATTTCCTCAGGAAGGTTTTCCACCTTTCTTGTTACTTATGTCAGAAGGAAAATCAAGTCATCCTGGGTCTGTCAGACCCTGTGCTACTTTGGGCTGACATTCTTTAGCCAGTACATGCCTCCATTCATGGGGGTGGTTGATGGTTCAACCATCGATCCTCTCCTTCATTAACGAATTCCTATACTTGGGTTTGGGAGGAGGTTTATTATTCCCCAACAAGGGGAAAATTTGGCATCTTTGACATAATGGACTTGTTGAGCAGTCAACACACCCTAAAACGCCTATGTCATGTTTTTTACTTTTTGGGTACCACTTGATCTTTGCACTGTCTTAATCTGATCTCCTTTTGAGAAATGTTTTTCCTTTGCTTGTTCTCTTGACTCTCATTAGTTATTTAGGTTTGTTTAAATTTATGAAACCCCCATGAATTAAAAAGGCTTAACACTTAAATAAGGAATCAATAACCAAAACACTTCACCCGACACGCTAAAGATTCGACATTAGAAGGAATTAAAAGGTGAAAAAGAATCACTTAGAAAACCTCAGTCATCGAGCACCGATCTTCATCAGTATCGACGAAAGGAAGTTTTGTTTCACGACAAGGATCACGTCCCGACATCGTCAATAGACGATCTCCTTCAGCATCGGTAAAAGGAAAAGGGAGTAAACGTTAAAGAAGAAAGAAATGATATTGTCGATACCCAATGTGTTTCAGCATCGAGAGTTTTTTGAGGAAACTAATCCGAAGAAAAACATGTGATAGGTTTATCCCTGATCGTCGACCCCTGATACCTTTTTGGCATCGGCGAGCCTAGGTTTATTTTAGAATGCACTATTTGAAGAAAGTCCCGACTTTGACTAATATGCGCGAATTAAGTCACCGGTCTTCAACACCATGTGTCTTTGCCATATTAGAGAAATCATACGGTCTAGATTAACCCCGAGTCATTCTTGGTTCCCTAGGTCTGAATCACACCTCCGAGTCAGTTTTTTCACGTCAGCATTGTACGATGAGATTGATCAACATCAGAGCTTTTGCGAGAGACATCGACAAAAAAGTTCATGGTGCATCCCCGATCCCTGATCCACCCACTGAGAAAGAGACACGATGGAACGTTTTAGTGCTAGATACGATTAGATTTTGAGCATTTAAGGGGTTAATTAATACCAAATATCACATTAGTTTCTACTTTGTGTGCAAATCAAAACAACTGTTTGAAATTACCGATATACGACATCAGCCCTCGTGCCTCCGTCGTCAACCCACGATGAATTTAAGTTGCAGAGATTCGGCGATAGATTTGTTTTAATTTCACTCATCACTCGAATAAAATGGTTGATATGACACAGTAAGTTCTTCCCTGGTTTAAATTCTCTTGAGCCATTGTAAACGAAACCATTCTACATGCAAATAAGTTTCAGAGCATCCAGAGAAAGCGAGACAAGCAATTCGAAAGCTGCAGAGTTCCCATGAGTGTCAAATAACTAGGTTTAGCAAGCTTTACCAGTATCTATCCAAGTTTGTGATTTTTTACATGGCTATGATTTATATATTTGTTATCTGGTTATGTTCTTTTCATAGTATCTAAACTTTGATTTTTCAGTTGCAGGAATAATGCCACCAAGGAAGCTTAACACTAGACGGTCATCAAGGGTGCCGAAGCTGAAGGAGCTAGAGGTAGGTGAAGGCTACTCTCAAGTGGTAGAAAAACAATTGGAATATACTTTGAGGTTGGAACAGTCATTAAGACATCTACAAAGAATGTTTCATTCAACCGTCAGCCTTTGGAGACATAAAGGAAAACACAAGGACCAAGACGACTTTCCCACATTGGGGAGAACTCTTCAAAAAGATCAGTTTGGAGGAATTTCTGGAGTACATCCCACACAGTGACCTAGATGTGAGAGCGTTCGACGACCAGGTATTCTCGAATATCTAACAATCGTACCTGCACATGGTAGAAAGCAAAACCACTCTATTTCCCTATATAGAACTTTTGCAGTGGCTCATCGACCACACAGACACACAAAAGTGTTAATTAATCAATGACAACAGTAGTGGATGTATTGAGGTCTTCCTACCGATAGAGGTCCAAAAGTATTACAAGCTGAGAGACCCTGAGGAGTGACTAAACACGAATTTTTTCATAAAATTCTATGAGCGCCATGACACCAGCCGGGTAATGGCCTCATGGTGGGGAGAAGATAAGAAACACACCAACTAGACCTTCGGCTGGTACCAGCCAGCCAACTTAAGGGAGACATATATCTACCTGGCGACCAACTTAAGGGAGAAAGACTATTCCATATTTTCAGAGGCATGGATACCTCTGGCTTACACAGTGGCCATTTCCGGAAGCGACTTCAACTGGGGAGCCATCATTTCCAGGCAATTGAGCATTTGCAAACAACAAGCTCAGATGATGAAGGAAGGAGAGACACCAGCCTTCTACATGGCTTCTTACTTACTGGATGTTATGTGTGCTAGAAACATTTTTGCTGGCATGAACCCGAGCTGGCACGTCGTAGAGCTCCCAGTCCACGTATATTTCAACATCTTATGGGAGAACATGTACAAAAAATCCTACTTCCTCATTTGCGATGAATTCATCGCATGTATTTATTTTATTCTTTTCAAGAAAGAATGCCTGAAACTATCAATTGCAGCCAAAAAGATGATATCAAAGGTCAGGCACTGGTATCTGGACAAGCGTGATACCTACATCAGAGTGTTCGAGACCACCAAAGCACCTCATCTCCTGCTCGCACATGTCCCTGACCGACTTGTAGTTGTTGGGTATGTGTTATATTCTTTTTATGAGTAGTAGTGTTTGAGCATATGCACCAAGTGCGCAGAGGGGTTAGAGGGGGGTGCAGAGCCCCTTGCGCAGGGGTTCGGGGGCAGTGCCCCAGAAATATTTTTTTCTTCCTCGGGAAACGTGACACCTACCTCAAGAAACGTGTCATGTATTTAGGTGGTTTTTTCGGCACATGGTTTTTGCCGATGGTTTTCTATTTCCGGTTAAGGAATTAGGGTTTTGGACTAATCCA
>JZKD02S1890125.1:309336-338851 GCA_000966675.3 Picea glauca
TGGCCTCCTGAATGTCACTACAAATTTTGACAATTTTTTGTTTGTCGTTCCTTCCATCTAAGATTCTCAACAACGTTTCAATTACATTCATCCCGATATGCATTGTACCAAACAAATGAGCTATTTGTAGGTGTTGATCATAGGGAAACCTACTTAATTGTATGGGGTAATTTTATATTCCTCGTGGAAGCCCAACAATGCGGCCTAGACGACCTTTATGAAACATAACAACAATAATTGTTAGATATGATAAACAGAATTTAATACACATAAAAATTATAAAAAAAATTGTGTGATACATAGTCAAATTGCTTACCTTGATGATTTATATTATATTCCAACTTCCATGGGTAAGGTGTCATGCTTCATAGTTTTACAACAATCTCTTCTTTCCCATTGAAAAGATTTTTTTCGGTAGTTCGATACCTATGGTTCCTAAGGAGGAAGTGTATATACTCATCAAACACCTCCTTTCCTAAACTTCTTGAATGATGATATTTCGTCCTAGGACCACAAACAGGACATGCAAATTTTCCCTTTGTTTGAAGACCTGCAAGATATGGATTAAATATAATCTGACAACTATTATTTATATAGCAAGGAATTAATATTTAAGAAACAATATGCATAATATTTTCATAAAATTGTATACTATTAAAGTGCAGTGTTGTGTTACATACCACAAAAATGTGTTAGTCATGGGGCATCATGAATTATCCATGTAAGTATTCCATGAAATTGAAATTGTTTTTTCCCTATTGGTCTAGAGACGTCATACATATTGATTTCATCCCATAACTTTCATAGCTCGTCAATAAGAGGCTTAATATATACAGTCATATATTTCACTTGGTACTTACCTAATTGTTTGAGCATACAAGTAATTACTACCGTGTATATGTATAAGAAATAATGCAATGAATAAGACAAACAAAATGGCACTACGTAATTCAAACAAATATTGTAAACAAATACCTGGGACAATCATTACCAACATTGTGTGCTCCCTCTTTATTGACATCCAAGGAGGAAGTTTATTGTTTATAACAAAAATAGGCCACGCTGAGTAAATATATCTGAGCTCACCAAAAGGATTGACACCATCAGTTGTCAATGAAAGCCTAACATTATGAAGTTCTTTAAAAATCAGCCATCTTTCTTCTTCCTAAATGCAGAAGGACTTGCAGGCATTCAAAGAACACCATCTTCACTTCTGTGTTATGCATGGTAATCCATAAATTGTGCTATGCTTTCACACCTGAATAGTCACTGCAAATGTAGAATTATCGATATATGACGAAGGACCTTGTGAGGCACCTTTTTTGTCACTTGATTGGTTCGATATCTACTAATTTGACATTGCAGACATTTCGTTTCCAATACATATTGTCCATAATATATAATATGATCATCAAGAGTGCATAAATAACTTTATACTCCATTATGATATCTTTCATAATGGAAGATAACTCTCAGTATGTGCAAGGTAAATTATTTGATGGTGGTAAGAAAAATTCACCTAACAATCTACAACATAAAAAATAACTAGTTAATGTAAATAATAGTAATAAAAAATATTGAATCCTTAATATATTACACATTTATTTACACTAAAAAAAGAGAAAAACAATTTCAACCGTTATGTATATGTGATGAATTATATTTTTACCTTAAGATATATGTGAGACAAGTGTTTGAAAAACCATTCAATACCTTCAAGTTCGCCCACAACACTATAGTTCATAGAATATTTGTTTTTGCGCCTTCATAAAGGGGTTGTTGTTCCTTCTCAAGCAAAGGTATATCATGAATATAATCAAAGTTATTCTCACAGATAGGAGAAAATATGTCCTCAATCAACCTATTTGTCCCATCATCTGGATCAACAATATTATTGGTGTCATCTTCTTCTATATAAGAATTAATTCGATCATGGTGATCTTCAATATCCATGTGGTGCCCATCTTCCTCTGTCTGTACAATAATATTTATACTACTACTGGGCACATTCTCTGGCACCACACACCTAGGAGGATTTTTATTTATAATTACAAACAATCAATACATTAGTGATATAATAAATATTAAAATGAAAGAAAATTTTATAAATACACTCAACACAAAGACAATATATAATAATAAATAACTTACCATGGGACGATATGGGAACCCCCCTTCAATGTGCCCATTTATCCAATAATGTCTCTCAACTATTTTTCTTACAAGTCTTCTTCTATTAAATCCCCTACATTTATTACAAGGGAATTCAAGTTTCAGAGTACCCTTTGCCTCCAATGTCGCCTTTAACCAAGAAATATTCCATTCATTTTCTTCATCTGTAATGTTGTTATTATTATTTGGCATTGGGATTTCTTGTTAGAACAAAAAACACTAAATACGTAAAATAAGTACAATACACAAATATTTTCTTGTTATACAAATTTCGTCGAATATTAACACCATTTGTACATCTAGAGTTAATTAATCCATTGTCATTATTTATTTACTAAATGTTCATAAAAGTACTAGTAAACAATTACTCAAGAGATCAAAATTAACCATATAAATATATACATTTTTACCACATAAGCTTCAAAGCTTCACTATGAGAAAGTAAGAAAAACATTAAACATATATAAAAGAGAACTAGGCCAATAGAAATTGAGTATACATGTTCATACCTTTTTCCTAGACAAATTAAACTTTTGTCCCAACAAAAAATAGGGCCTAAGTTGGGTTCATTAGCTGGGTTGATCCAATTAAAAATTAAAACGAAACAAAGAAATATTAAAAATTTATAACCTTCAGAGTATGCCCAAAATCCAAGTTATATAAATCAAGAATTCGACGTGAAACAAGGTGCAGGACATAGAAAATAGATTATTACATGTGTTGAACAATGACCATATAATTAAGCTTTTATAGATGTTGCACCTACAACAAAATTGTCGAAATCTCTATTTTTCGTCAAATTTATGACATGCGTTGACCACGTCAAAACCGACTAAGTCAATGACCATTAGGCACTTTCAAATGTCTATCTGACCATTTTTCAAGACCCACAAACGTCGTCGGTACATCAACAGACATATGTTATCTTCTATCGAACATGTGTCGATATATCGACGTACATTCGTCGATATAGTGGCCAAAGTTACGTCGATAGATCAACGAACCTTTGTCATAAGAGAACAAAATTCCATCGATATGTAGAGTGCATTGCGTTGTAAAAGCGACAGCGAAATAATTGCGTCGGAAGTACAATGAATATCGGGGAGCCTAAAAAAAAATGAATGAAATTGCAGTAATTTGCAATGGTACAATTAATTTAACCCATATCGTCGTAATATTTTGTCAAATTTTGACCCATGTGTATTAGTGTAAAAAATAGAGATGAAAAAGCATTGTTTAATGCAACAAAATAAAGGGTATCAAAGGCCCTACAAAGGCAACAAAAGTTGTTAAGGACCAAGAAATAAGGCTAAGTAAATCATGAAAGAAGCATAAGGATTCAATGCCAGAGTTAAAAAATAATAACCAGATCCCAAAGAAGAAGATAAACCAATGGAACTAGTCCCTAAAGAGGAAGACACAAAAAATGCAATTCTAGAGGGAAAAAGTTCCCAAAGAAGAACTAGAGGAAGCAATACTCGAGGAAGCATTTTCAACGGAACTTGAGGGAGAGGCCACAAATCAAATGAATTGAACATCACAAGCTCAAGGACAATTATTTTCCTTCTTTTGATTAAATTAATAACAAAAGTGTAACCAATGTACTACCAAATGTTTAGGGTTGGATAATGGTGGGTATAAAAAAAACCTTCTTATAAAAAGAATATTAAATTAAACATAAGAGGAGGGATCAAGGTTGCCACTATGTCAACCAATTTGACAACCTATAATCAAGATTGACCGTATCAACCATTCCTCCACCTATAAATAGAGAGGATATTTTAGGGATGGGTATCATTGTACTATTTTGATCTCTTTCTCACATGAGCATTATATGTATGAAGAAGAAATCAGGACTAAGGAAGGAACTGTTGAAAAATCCACTTTTATTCTCCTACAAATAAGATAAGTTCTATGCATGTTTCTACCATGGGTTGTCCTCTCGATCTTCAAGTTGATTCCCATGTTAATCTCTACATACTATATGTTTACTCGTCTATCATGTTTTGAGCTATTATTTTGTATTATGTTCAATATTTATATTTGCGGTTAACCTATAAATGTGTGGTTGTACTATTAAAAAATTGGTCTTATGCTACACAATATAAATAAGTTAATGTTGGGTCCATTTTGGTCTAGCAAGGTACCAAAATGGAGCGCTACACTAACCTCTATTCATAACTAATAACCTATATTCATAACAATATGAATAATTTTCCATATATTCAATATCATGCCTTCCATATAAGTTAAAGATAGCTTTTGGCATTTATATTATTTATGATTACTCAAGGATTATATCTATATTAAAAAAAAATTGAAGTAATATTTATTTTAAACATTATATTTAAAACTTCTGAGTATCATATCATTTTTATAAACATTAAGATTTATTTAACTTATATTAAAAAAACATTAAGATTTATTTAACTTATATTAAAAACTTATCAATGTTTATGTAAATTCATATTAAAAATAGGGTTATATATATATATATATATATATATATATATATATATATATAAAAACCTTAAAAATATGAATTGACATAAACCTTGTTTTTTAATATAAGTAAATCCTAATTGTTTATAAAAATGATATGATATTTATAAGTTGTTTAAATACAATGCTTAAAATAAATATTATATATATATATATATATATATATATATAAACCTTGATAAGTTTTTAATATAACTTAAGTAAATCCTAATTGTTTATAAAAATGATATGATACTTATAAGTTGTTTAAATACCATGCTTAAAATAAATATTACTTTAATTTTTTATATATATGTCGACGAAACATATTATTCGTGAATTGATAGTAATCCCATCAAATCCATAATATGTGGAAAGCTTAAATCAACTAAAACTCACTATTATTAACACTTTTTCCTTAAAGAAAATCTCATGGAATCTCCTAGAACATCTAGATGGAAAGAGGCTCAATCACGAATTATGATATCAGTTGATAATCTTGAGAGATTCAATTGAATTTAAAGTTGTGACATATGGCTTCATTATCAACAACATGCTTTAGGTGGATGGTTCAACCAATTGAGCATACCCTTGGGGGCACTAAATATTAACATGTGTCTCATCAATTCCATGATATTTAGAAAAATTAAATGATTTAAAACTCACTAGTATATACACTCAACAACAAAATGAACAAACATTGTTTGATCATCCATATACACATTTAACAATGGTATGAACAACAAGAAAACAACCATCACTAATCTTAGAAGCTAAATTTAGAAAAAATAATAATACCAAAATGAAATACTCCACCCACCTCAAGACAAAGAGAAGAAATATTTCCATACACATATCATTGTTCACTAGTGACTAGCTTATGCAGAACCTATTAGTATTAAATGACCATAATGGAACATTGAATGAAGGTTGACTTTTATTTTTTGGATTCACAAATATTGAAAATGTCTAAACACTTTTTTTAACCAAATTAAAAATCAAAACTAAATAAACAAGGGCAATAGTTGCAAAGCAGCTAGTCCCTGCCTTAATATCTTCTCTTTTTTCAATAGAGAAATTTCTCAATTATATTAATATATAATTTACTTCTTGTAGCAAGGTTACAATAGCCCATTTCCTTCAAAGGCAAATATCATGTGCCTAGCAATGATCTATTCCCCTTTATAGAAAGTGGAGGATCAATGCCATACATAGTTCATCAATGAGATATTCAAGGAAATAGAACACAAGTAGAGTGAAAAACTCCAAAAATCTGACAGTCTCATAACTGTATCTAATCCTGACAACAAAAAGGAACATGTATTGATGCATGTATAGGTCGTTAGATTACTTGAAAATTAAAATGCTAATATAGATTTAGAAAATGAGGAGGGCCCTCATGCCCATCTAACCAGTGATTGTAAGTAAATAAACCAGCTTGTTTATGGAGAGCAGTCTTTGAGAGGGAATCAACTTCCTTGTTGTGCTCACGGAAGGTATGCTTGTAACTAATGTGCATGAATGTTGAATGCAGCTCTCTGACTCTATCCTTCCAGTCTAGAAGAGAGGTGACCTAGAGTTTTCCTTTATTGTTTAACCAGTCGATAAAAATTTTTGAATCCCCAATGATTTGTATATCCTCAATATTTAATCTAGTAGCCAGGTGGAGTGTTGCCCAGACCCCCAATAATTCATCCCTAGTGTTGGTACCTGGGCCATAGTTGAAATTCCAACTATAATATGAGTTCTTTGAAATCTTTAACAAGCCACCTGCTCCACTTTGAAGACCATCTGACTATGTTACACCATCAAACCATATTGTAGGAAAACCCTTTGGAATGTGTGTCTTAAATTGTTTTTTGATAACCACTTGTCTCGAGTGAACAACAGTCCAATTTGTGTGCATGCGAAGTGTTTTGTAGACCACTGCAGTGTGGGAAGGCGACCCATTTTTGAAGACTTTGTTATTTCTTTCTAACCATACAAACCAACAAACTATAGATGGTAGAGTTATATGAGATCGCTCCTTTTTTATCCAGGTGTCAAAACAGTCAAATAGAGTGTTCCCATCCCAGACATAAATTAAACTTTGATCGATGGAGATTCGGTCCCAGAACTGTCTAGTGAAAGAGAACTTGAAAAAGAGATGTAACACTATCTCAGCCTCCTTGGAGAAAAGATGGCAAATGTTGGGTCCAACCCAGCTTTTCCTTTGAAGTGTGTCCCAAGTATGTATTTTGTTTTCAATAGAAAGCTAGATGAAAAGTCTTAATTTTTGTGGGATGTTCCATGACCAAAATTTTCTCCTCCAGCCTATAGTATTATGAACCCATATAATATTTGTGATTGTTGAGTAGACATTATACACAGTAAGACGACCCGAGTTGTCACCCCCTATCCAAAAGAGCTTGTCCTCTTTGTCGAGGATTTGTACACCAGAACTCATGAATTCCCTATAGTACTTGTCCCACTCCAATGCTAAAGAAACTAGAATTCCAATTTCAACGTTGGTTTTCCAACAGTTCAAAGTAGTCCTAGGTATGGAATTGTCTTTTGCTTGGAAAAGGTAACTGATGTTTAAATAGTTTAACAGAGTTAGGAGTTGTTGTGATAAGTAGGAGGAGGCCCCCAGTCCCAAGATGCGATCCTTTCCAATAATGATTGAATTTTGAGACCCTGGATTCCAGGAGAGCCAATGTGTAATCAGATATGTCGATTTTACCAGATTTCTCCAAGTGTGCGATGTCACTCTCGCAACATTAGGAGCAGTTATGAACCAGGTTTCCACTGAACAGTGTGGGAGGTATCTATCTTTGATTACAGAGTGCCAAATCCCAAATTTTGTCAGCACACGCCAGAGTGTGTTTGCGGCCAGAGCTTTGTTAAAGTGAAATATATTTCTGAGCCCCCAGCCACCCTTATGTTTTGGTTTAGCAAGTGCCTCCCAACTGCAAAGATGAAGGCGATTTGAATCAGTACAACCCGTCCAAAGAAAATTGAAGGTTAATTTTCTGAGCTTGTGTAGAATAGTCACTGAAATTTTTGCTAAGGCCATCTAGTAGACTGGATGTCCTTCTAGTACTGCTTTGATGAGAGTTTATCGTCCTCCTAAGCAGATTCATCTATTGCACCAGTGGCCAATTATTTTTTCCACCTTTGCCACAAGCAAATTCCAATCAGTTACCTTATAGGAGTCATCTTTTATAAAATAACCAAGTTACTTAAAACCTTCATATCTTAGTATAATATCTTCAGTATTTTTATATCATAAATTTTTTAAAGGAAACTGAAATTTATTTGTATTTAATAATATTTGCATATGTAAGAAAAACAAACTTTGTTTGTATTTTAAAATATGTATATTTGTAAGAAAAGCATAATTTATTTATATTAAATAATATATATTTTTATTTTTATTCATTATTTGATGAGTGTATGATACACATAAAATGATATTTATATGGAAGACAAGCTTGACTAAGAGCTTGTCATCCTAAAAGGAAAATGGGAGGAATGGAAGTTAGGTTTTCTCATTACAGTTAAAAAAAAAGTATATGCGTGTCCATGGAAGAAGATAACATAAAATTGTACACAATATAATGTTTACTCATTTAAAGAGATATTTGATCAGTATATGATCCACATAGAATGGTCTTTGAATGGATCAAAAGATTGTATACAATATAACATATGTAGTAGAAGTTTAAGGACGCAATTAGATTGTAACTACAAAAATTTGGCACATTCATCGATATATTCAAACTTGAATTGATGTAATTGATGTATTCTTCAATATAGTCAAGTTTTTTAAAGTATATTAGTTTATGTATGATAGTTTCCTGAGTAAAATTAGGATATCGAGATTTTTTAAATATATGTAAATCTTTTGGATAGAAATCATATTTGTTTATTCTTTAAAATGTTATTATCTATCTTTATGTTTCAACCAATAAACTATCATGTCTGCATTATTAGGGGAAAAAATATGTTATTCACTAATACTATTGTGCTAAGGCCATCTAGTAGACTGGATGTCCTTCTAGTACTGCTAAGGCCATTGATTTACTTATTCATAAACTTTTTACTTATGGATTTACTAAAAACACAAATTGCATTAATATGTATGATAATATTATCATTGTCATTAGATAAAACAACATCCTATTAAATCAAGGTATGTATGTTTAATGTTTCAAATTCTATTGATCACCTATGCACTAAAATAGATAACCTCTCAAATTCTCCATTTAAATATATTACTCATTTACTTTTCAATGAATGGATAAATGACAAGCAAAACCATGCAACAAGGAGCTAAAGACATTATGACTAAAGGTCGGTTAAAAAAAACATAAATATTTTTAAAATGGACAATTTGGAGAGAGAAATTAGTAGAAAACGGTTAGTGGTGGTAATTTTGACACCATGCTTCCATCATAAAGAGATTTCTTTCTATCTGTAAACCATGAGAGAGTTTATGGAACAGAAAGATTAACATTGTATGTAAGGATACTCCTAGCAACCAAGCAACTAAAGGAATTCATATTAGTGGTTCAAATTGTATATAAAACATTAAGATTAAAAACTTGGTAATATTGTTGATAATACAACATTAATCATATAATAATTATAAATATGTAAATATATGTTCAAGATTTGATAATTCATTATTGATCATATAGATTTTGTTGCATTTTTTTTTGTTATTTATTAATCACGTCATAGATCAATTAAAACTTTCTAACCATCCTAGATTATTCAATTGGGAAACATTCCATACAGCCATGGCATTTTACAAGAGAGGCTATTTAGAAGGAACAAAACCATATTTACAAGGCACACTTAAAATTGGATTAAATGAGAAATTTTATCAAAATTATAAAAAAATATCAAATTTTGTAAAAAATGATGAAATTAAATTTGTTTATTAAAATCAAATATTTGAAAAAACAATAAATAAATGAGAAATTTTATCAAAATCAAATGAAATGACTTTTTTTATTAATTGGGTTGGTTGTCATTGATGTCAACTCTTGAAGAAAGTTTGGTAGCAAATTCCAGTAGCACAAAGGTTTGGGTAATGGAACCAAGTTTGTTTGATGGATAATGGTATGAGTTTTGATATATTTGTAGGCAATACTATTCTATACGGATAGTACATATCATGTCATTTCCACTGGTATGTGGAACGTCACATAACTCCTCACAGTTAGAGAGTTATGGCCATGTGAAGTTGGAGAACCCTCATGAGTCATCTAGAAGCCCCAAAAGGTCAAAGTGGTCGCAAAGAAGAAATTATTTAAATAATAAAGTGAAGTGATGAGTGTACTATAAGTCAAAGTGGATACAAAAGAAATTGTTTAAATAATAAATTTAATGGAGAAATTACTAAGTGGACAAGTGGTTAGAAGTAGGTTAGCCCTAAAATAAGGAAAGTGGGTTAAGATGCAGGTTAGAAGATAATTGTAACATCCCGCTCTAGCACACTGAGCGAACTTATTCTTTGAGGACACTTGCTCGCAAGTGATCCAGATTATTATGCTATTAAAACTTTTGATTTTCATTATGAGGCATTATGGGTTGATGACATGTTGTTTTACCGCTTTGACATAGATAGGTGCTATTGACTCGGTTTTACTGAGTGTGTAGGATTTTGGACCTCAAGGATGCAGAGGCATCGATGGAACCCCTTGGACTCCAGATTGAGTCAGGGAGTAGACCATTGGGATTTGATTGTTTTATTGTGATATTAGTGCGTCTGATTAGATGATATGATATGGATATGTTCTGACATGATTTGTTGATGATGCAAGCTGACGATAGCTAGTCGACCAGACTCACATATGGATTAAAGGGGTCACGCATGACTACCAAAGATGTTGTGGGAGAGGTGTGGACAGCAGCCCTGCCACAGCCTACTAGCACTCTCTTCGTGGCTAGAATTGTAGCTTAACGATTACCTAGTTCGAGAGGACCCATGATGTCGTGAGGGTAGACTGTGACAGTCACTCACGATGATTCTAAGGGGCGCACAATAAGGCGGGGGACTTATTCCTTAGAGGCCCTTAGTCTCCCATAAGTTCACTTGGCAGAGTATTGACTCCAGGGGTTATTAATGTCTACCAAGTCAGTCAAGAGGCGAGTGGCACCCTTGGACCACGTAGTGCGTCCTGAAGGGCATGTCGTGCAAAGGAAACATATTAATAGGAAAGTGGCACCCTTGGACCACGCAGTGCATCCTGAAGGGCACATCGCTCAAGGGAACAGATGAGGCGAGTGGAACCCTTGGAGCACCTAGTGCGTCCTGAAGGGCATGTCGTGTTGTTGATGATAGAGGAATGAACCTAGATGGCCTTAGGACGAATAACGTATTAAGTGTTTTAAAACAATTTCCCTAATTAAATGTTGCCCAGTACAAAATCTAGGTCTAAGTCTAAATTACGCTAGTGGTAAAATTTAGTCTACCTTTAAAAAATAATAATAATAATAACAATTTAAATAAAAACAACTTAAATAATAAATAGGATCTTCGTAAAATTTTGTAACATGAAGGGAATAAGAAATTTAATTTAGTCATAAAAAATAAAATCTGTGGATATAAATTGTAAAGAGGGAATAATTGTTTTATCTTTATGATAATTTAAAATATACTAATTTAATGATAAAAGGGAAAAGGGGTTAAATTCCACACCTGCCTTTTTGAGTTATAATTAAAAGGGGAAAGAGGGAAAATCAAAAAAATAGGAAACCAGGGAAAAGAGGTAACATAAAAAGGGAAAAATGGAAACTCAAGGGAAAAAGCGGAAAGTCAACTTAGTAAAGAATCTACCATTAAGAGCTTTCTAATTTTAAACATAATTAGAAACTTCATAATAGGGAAATCCTTTAAAACCTGTAAGGGAATTTGGGGACACCTAGGAGTGATTCTAGGAGTAACTCTAGGTGGGTGAGGGAAATAAGATAATTAATTTAATTAATTAATTAATTAATGGAGGAATGAAGGGGATGGGTGACACTTGTCAGGAGAAGAACTTTTAGGAAATTGTTTTTAAAAACTTTAATTAAATGAAATTTTAGGAAAGAAGGGAAGTTTGAAACTCTATAAAATGAAGGAAGAAGAAGGATGAAGATCATCTTCTGTTTGTGTAACGTTACGCTGCAGAAATATATACTTGACTGATTTACTTGTGGGAGTTGGGATAGCCAGCTTGGAGAGGAGTGGTAGCTCGGCCTTGCGAGGCGAGCTGGGAGCTAGACGAAACCTCTGGATAGTGTGTGTGGCCCCTTGGCGGCTCAGGGGGCTAAGGGGGAAGAAGAGTACCCCTAGCATTGGTTGGGAGGTACCGGTGAAGTCTCGACGGTCGGAAAGAGAGAGTTGCAGAGAGCGTGCAGACATCACTTAGAGCGGGAGATCAAGCAACGGTTCTCTCTTTTCATTTATATAATAGATGTTATAGGTTTTATGGTTGGATCTACATGTTGGTTATGTAAGTAGATTGGATGTTTAGATTGATGATTGAACCTTTCTGAGCCTAGCTCGATGATTGTTGACTCCCATGGCCTTCGTTTTCCCGCATGTCGTGAACGCCCTATGGTATTGATTGTGACCTTGAGGTTGTTTAGCTTCCGTCCTTAGCTTACCAGTCCTTGCCTGAGCAGTCGGCCAGGAGCCTGATCTACAGTCGTCACCTTAGCGTTAAAAGACCTATGGATCTCAACGCCTTGCTTTTCTGTGCGAGGATGATGAGCGAAGGATGACCCTATCTGTCGTCAACCTCTGTTGTTGTCCTTGGCTAATTGTTGTCTTACGCCCTAATGCATTCATTTAACCTTGCAGAATTTGATTGTTGGCAAGGTTTTTCCATGAACTCGGCATGCTTATATCTATTGGTATCTCATTTTACTTCGCCTTTTTATCTCACTAGACATTCCTGTTGTTAGCGTCGGAAGTCACTCATGGATTGCTTACAGGAGCAAAGCCCGACACCCATCAGTTTTATGTCACGATTTGTTTATAAAGGGATGACCGAATGGAGATATAGACTCGAGGAAATATCACTCTAATCATCTATTAAAAATTGTCGTGACATAAAACTGATGGGTGTCGGGCTCTTCTCCTGCAAGCAATCCAGGAGTGACTTCCGACGCTAACATTTCTAGCGTCGTTGCCGGGGACGAAGTTGAAGATTTTCTCTGGGCAGAACGACATTGAGCCTCTGATTCTGAAGGTGTATCAGACATCAGAGCCCTTAACGATTTCTACTGTGCACCTGGAAACTCCACTGTGGCGACTCCATTTTTTCCACATCACTGTTTCAGCTGTGGCTACTATTAGCACACCTAAAAGTTGACCCTAAGGAGCTTTCTCAAGAAGGTTTCAGCAGCTGCTTTCTCAGCCTGAGAAGCTTCCTGGGGAAACAACAACGTTAGGATCTGGACTTCGATGGTGAGCAAGGACCAGACCCATTCGGAGCTGCACATCTTTCACCTGGCGACTCCATGGTTCAAGGATTGATTGGCAACTCCACTGGTTCGATATGGAGAAAATCCTTTCTCGCAGGTTTGCTCCTTTTAATTTTTCTGCTATTCCTGGTTTTCCTAATGTTGTCCCCTCTCTGAATGAATGGGGCGATTATTTGCCCATTTTTGGAAAATGTGGAGAGGACAACCCTGCTCAGCACCTTAGTGAGTTTCATGAACTCATGCGTCAGTGGGAGATACATCATGAGGATGTATTACTTAAGATGTTCATGATCTCGTTAGCAGGGGATGCACATAAATGGTATCATTCTTTACCCCCTGCTAGCATTTCTTCACTCTCTGAGTTTCATGCATATTTCATCGCCTATTGTCAGGAGTTTTATCCCTCCGAGTTAATTTGTCATAACTGTGGTGAGGGATACCACAACTCTGTACAAAATGAAGCTATTTCTTACATAGGCTGTGAGGATAATCCTGACGACCTGGATCAGGAATCATTCATTTCTCCTCCCCATTCGTCTACATCTAAGGTGGGTTATGAAAGAAATGAATATCCCAGGGGGGAAGAGGATTCCCTGAGTGAACTAGTGGACCAGGCGATTTTCCCCACTCCCCAATGTGCAAAATTGGAATCTGAAGACAGCGAAGAGGATTTTCTAGTCTCCGAGGCAGATGATCTAAGTAGCTCTTTTGAAGAGATTATTGAAGATTTATTGGATGCGTTAGCATCTACCCCTGATGAGCCTGATGTCTCAGATTTAAATGAAGAATTTGTTGTGGAAGAGGATTTTTCTTTCTTCCTTCACGAGATTTCCCATGATGTATTTACATTTGGGATTGAAAGGAAGGATCGCGAGGCCATTCCTTTTTTACAAAATGGGGGAGTGCACGGAGAATACGAGGAAGAACTAGAAGAGAAGTTGAGCACATATTTCATTCCAGAGCTAGTCAGCAAGCAGCCACTGCCTGAGATCAACGAGCCTACTTCAGTTATCCACCCACCTATACTTATCAGAGATATTCGGCCGCATGTGAGCAACTCTGTAGTAGAGGAGGTTGTCTGTCACCAATTTTCTGAAACTCACCACTCATTGGGGAGTGGGGAAAATTGCCTGCTCCACTAGTTCAGAGCCCGACACCCATCAGTTTTATGTCACGACAGTTTTTAATAGATGATCAAATGGATAGAGACTCGGGGAAATATCATTCTAACTCAGGGACTGAGTCTGGCATGCAGGGAGCAAAGGAGGTCTTGATCTAACTTCAGCCAGTGGGTTGATTAAAATATGATCAGGTGGAAGACTTAGTAAGAAAGGTGAACAAACAACTTTGGGCAACAGGCTTTCGACAGTTTGCAGAAGAAAGACTCTGAATGCAAGATCCGCTTGGTTCAGGGTCTCAAGGAACTGAAAGGGGACTTGACTGGATCCTCCAATTCCAAGTCACTCAGTGCTGGGAAAATCACAAGAACTAATTAGAGACAGCGCAACTATTATAGTGATCCATTACAACATCATCCTATAATAGCTACAGCTCGACTGGATCCTCCAATTCCGAGATGCTCTAACATAGTGTAAACAAAGACATGAAAGAAACTGGCATTCATAAGGCAAGAAGTCTCAAAAGTTCATGCATAACCAGAGCAACAATGCTTCATTAAAAATTTACAACCGAGAGCTCTGCTCAACCATCGATACCTACAAAATACAACAACTGAGTCTATATACTCAGGAAAATTCACCTCATAGAGGCACACCCAGTCATCCAAGGCTCAGTGTCTTTTCAGCTAAACTCGTACTGAAATCCTTCTTCAAGCGCCACCTTAACTGTGCATGGCTCCTGTAAGGAGGGTAGTTGAGCCATTAAGTGTTGGGCTAACATGCACAGACTTCCTTTTCAAGTTGAAGACTTTGGCATGGCGTCTTTGAAGAACTGGGTACACAGGACCTTCTCGAGTGGACCGCTTGCCAGACCTTCCATACCTTATACTTAATGCATGATGAGAGGTTTCACCCACCCCTTCTCGCCTTTATTTACTCCAAGCGAAGGCCGGGAGGGGGATCGTATCGGATGGTACCTGGAGATCGAGACGATCCTTTTGGCGACTGGACTCGGTGCCTCTAGACCCTTTTAGCACAGTTCCTTTCTTTCCCAAGTGACTATGGGTTGTGACCCCGTGCTTATTCCCAAAGCGCTTTCGGCATTAGCGAATGGAAAGAGTTAATCCTCGATCTTCAAAGTTGCGAGGGGCGAGGAGGCAAGGAGCCTAATCGCGCACCATGTGTCCGTCTGGATGGACGGCTGAGATCTTCTCGATAATACTATGGGCACAAGCCCTGGATGTCCTTGGCACTTCGCGTCTCGCGACTGGGAGGAGGTTGGTCCTCGATCTTCAAATTTGCGAGGGGCGAGGAGGCGAGGAGCCTAATCATGCACCATGTGTCCCTCTGGATGGATAGCTGAGATCTTCTCGGCAATACTGTGGGCCCAAGCCCTGGATGCCCTCGGCACTTTGTGTCTCGCGGCTGGGAGGAGGCTAGTCCTCGATCTTCAAAGTTGCGAGGGGCAAGGAGGCGAGGAGCCTAATCGCGCACCACGTGTCCCTCTGGATGGACGGCTGAGATCTTCTCGGCAATACTGTGTAGCTCTTTTTACTGTCGGTGCCTTCCACACGTAACCGTCGGCTAAGGCTTAAGTGTTGGCGCATCTCGCAACTCGCGACCTCGTGAGTTGGAGTGTCGAACCTTGGCACTCTCCCTTAGCGAAATCCTGAGAGGCGATGGCTCTTTTCCTTTCCACAATTCTCGCGACTCGCGATCTCACGCAACCAAAGGATATGGTCCACCCTCCGAACTCATGAACCCTGAGTTCAAGAAATGAACCCACGCATTAACTGATCGCGATCAACGGCCCTTGCTACTTCACGAGTTCTCCACGGAGACTTCTGATCGTTCTCTGCTTTGAAAACTTCTGCGCTATACTTGGTGTGACTCGGATGAGTGCAATTACCCACCGACCATTGATCTGCTTCGCAAAATAGACCTTGGATGTTGCCGACAACAATTTGCCTGCTCCCTTGACCTGCTACTTGGAAAAACAAGGATTCTCTCGTGCTGCGCTTGAGCATTTCGTGCAACTTGCAGACCCGAATTCTCTAGAGCCCGCGACAAGAATTATCGCTAACACCTGCGTTTTCACATTATTGACTGCGTTTTTATGCATGCATGGATAAATTTACTCTGCGTCTATGCTTAGATGAACAACTTAACTCTGTGTTATTGAGCATTGATAGATACATCTACCTCTGCGTTTTATGTTGATGGATATTTGGCTTGCGCTTGTAATTTTGTTGGCCAACGATTCATTGTTCTCTGCAAAATAATGTAGTTAGTGGGAAAATTTATACTCTGGTCTTCAGATGGCATTTTATTTTTAAGAAATAACCTTAGAAATTTGTTTTTTGATGGATAGTGTCTTTGCGATAATCGTTTTCTTTTTAGCAAATCATTTTTGATGGATAGTGTCTCTGCGATAATCGTTTTCTTTTTGGCAAATAACATTAAGCAAATTGTTTTATTTGTTGGTTAATGTTTTATTTTATCAGCGTGCTTATCCACTGAAATTTACCAGTTTTGATCCTTGGAACTAAAGCGTTGTTATTACTGAAATTACAACATTCCAATAGTGGCATCGATTAACTTTTCCCAGCAAATGACTACTCCAGCATTTACCACAACTTGGTCTTATTCCAGGGGATAGAATGGCTCCTGACAATCACCATGATTATGACTATATAACACAGTTACACCCCCATGTTGTATGATGTATATGGTGGGACAACTCGACTGGAATGGCCCGGGGTGAGGATGGGCATGGTTCTGTGGTTGGGCGTGTTCTCCATTACCTTCTGCACCTCAGTTTACAACCTTGCAACCCGGATGTCTACCCCTGCACTCCAGAAATTACAACCATGTCCCGTTCTAATACCTGACAGCGTTGATTTTGCTAGATAATCACGGGTGTATACCCTGGCAGCCATAATAATCTCCACTGAAATTTATTCATGTACCTTAACCATTAAACAACCATTCCCACCTATGCGTCTGGCTATTTTGGACAGAAACTGATACTCTTGTGCATCTTGTTTTATTGTGTTTTACTGCTTCATAACTGATGAATTTCGGTTGAGGATAGCGCTATATGTCAAGGGTTATGAAATGGAAAGGAGCGGGTTCCATTGCTCAATTCCTGCAATTTTTATTCACTAGCGTGTCTCCTTCTTTCCCTTTTATGACGACGTTCAAATTTTGGTCGTTTACCCTTTTTACTGTCCAGGGCGTATTTGCGATTCTAAAATTTGATTGTACCAAAGGGATGAACGATGCCACTCAGTCATAAATGAAAATATATTTTTCTGAATTCTGTTATGTTATTTTTTATTTTATGCATTGACCACTTGCTATACTCTTCCTTTTAGCTTCCCTTGGCGCTTCATGTGTTTGTTCGTTGAATTAACATTGGAGTGATGTCTCCTCAATGCTTATGATGACTGCTTAGCGCTTGAAACTATAGAATAGTTGGAGATTGGGTATATGCCCAATATTTTTATCTTATATACAATATTAATTTTGTGCAAAAAAAAAACCTCCTACAACAATACAATGATTGCCCAAGGATTTTATGTGAAGGAAGTTAAAGAAGAGTGGTTAAAAAAAAAAAGGGAACCCTAATTTAAAATAGATCAAAACATTGATTAGCTTAATGATATGCCCTAAGGTATTATATGGTTCTAGTGGGTCCATAAATGCTAACTATTAGTGTAAAGAAAAGTAAATTGAAACTGCCCAAGGCTAGGAAGAAACTACAGAGGATGGACAGACCTTTATATTGAAGGATAAAAGTAGGAACTAACTATACCTACATAGTGTTGGAAACCTTGGAGAATGTCCTTAAGGGCTAGGCATTGGTAAGATAGAATCTTTCTCGTGGTTTCTACATTTAAGATGCATTTATTGGGATGTGTTCCCTTATATTCTACATGGGTTCCTTTTGTTTTGAAATGAAATTATCTCATCTTCCTCCTGATACTACAAAATGGTGTTGAAGTGGGGAATTCAGCACCTAGTCTCTTAGCGTGGATCTACCCTTTAAAAATGACCTATGTATTTCAATGTTGGATAATTTGGAAGTGTTTTCTTAAAAACGGGTTGGTTCATTGGTGGAGAGGAGAGGCCACATTTGCACTTAAACATAGGATTTACCTTATTCCTTATAGTGAGTGAAAATACTTTAAGGTATGTAATTGAGGTTCGTTGGATTTTTAGATATCGCCTAGCTGGAATGCAGGCTCACTAAATTTGAGTCGTAATGTATGTCAATTTCGTTGGGTAACTCGTTGACTAATGGAAAATTTAGATTGGTTCTTTGATCTGTATTTAATGCCAATTTAACCCATAGATATTGACCTTTCAGCCTAGATTAATTGTTGGTTGTTGATGAAGTCATTTTTAGCTTACGCTTGTCGTCGAGGGTGTGGTTGTTCATTTTAATTAATGTTTGTACTTGATTGTAAACATTGTTCTGCTTGGTTTGCTCACTGTAAGGGTTCTAGTTACTTGTGTAATTAAATTGGGTGCGTTAGGTTGTTAGGATGATTATCCTTAGCTTAGTAGGCTTGGTCTGCTTATGTCAGGAGGAATGTAGACACCTCCTGGTTCCTCAGAATAGTCACCATCCCTAAGACCTTAAATGGTCAAAATCGATGGGAACCTGGGCTTGAGCCTTGCTTAGGTGTCCTGGAGGTCCTAACCATTGCAGGGTAGGATGAATGAGTAGTCATTCTTATTCTTCGTCAGTTGATTGTCATCCATTGCTTCCAAATGCTTGATGTTCTTCTTAGGTCGTTATGTGTTGTTGTGTGAGTTTCATGCGTTGAGTCTATCGACATGATGTGATGTTGAGTATAATGTCTCTATTACCTTCCTACAAACACACGCCAATGAAAAAAAAATTGCACTCGTTATGTGAGGCTTGATGTCGTAACGAATAGGTTCGTTACATATGGTATCAGAGTGGGTTCAACCCTGTGACTATGGACCGCCAGGCTTTCCACTGCAATAAACCCGCGAATATTAACCCTTGCGTTAAGTAAAAACCTCAATGTGTCCTCGTGGAGATCACATTTAGAGGGTGCCCCTGAGGGTCCACAACGCGCAATAGCTAGTACCATTAGCATCCTCTGAAATCTCGAGAGAGATGAGTTCTAGCATCCACAAGTGTCACGGATGGTGGTGTCGTCGAATCTTAGTTGTAGAGCAAGGCGTGTGCTTCACACTTCGCGTTTACAACCTCTAGCATGAAGGTCCATATGGTGGTCTTTCGACTGAAGGGGAGCGCTCTTTTTTTTGGGGGCGGGAGACGCTCCTACCCCTTTTAAACCTAGTCGTCAGTGATGTGTCATGGGAACTGTTCGAGGGACGGTTCTAGGAGAGGTATGTTTCTAAGGAAGTCAACAAGCGTCATCTCAACAAGTTCGACGCCTTGTGTCGAGGTAGCCACACGGTGCCTGAGTACGAGGCCCATTTTGGAGCTGCTTTGATATGCTCCGCACCAAGTTACCTAGAAACATAAGGTCAAGAAGTTCGAAATTGGCCTTATTGTTAGAATTCATCTTTGACTTCGGGTACTAGGAGTACCAAACTGAAGAAGGGGTGTTGGACGTGTGGGAGCCACACTACCAGCGTGACTACCCTGTGGAGAGGACCAAAGCATCTGAATCAGCTGGACCCACTACCATGGGAG
Organism: Picea glauca; assembly: GCA_000966675.3. Taxonomy (NCBI): domain Eukaryota; kingdom Viridiplantae; phylum Streptophyta; class Pinopsida; order Pinales; family Pinaceae; genus Picea; species Picea glauca. The sequence goes on from JZKD02S1890125.1 coordinate 329,272, forward strand.
ATATGGGCAAGGCTCATCGGATACATGCAGTGGTGAATAACCACCTGAAAGAGCATCAGTTGACTGTGCTTGAGATGATAGGTATCGTCGCTGCCCAAACCCTTAGTATTTTTTATAGATCCCGGTGTGCTACTGAGAGTTTCATATTGGTGTAGCGCTAAAAAAGATTAAGGTAAAGGCAGTCAAACAGGATGAGTTTAGCTTCGTAGAGATGGCCTTAGAATCTGAACAAAAGGTTGGAGGAAGGGTTACGGGATGTGTCCTTAACCTGGGAGAGTTTGTCGCCACGGCCAACCTGTACGTCACGATCCTAGGTTTGTATGATGTCGTGATTGGTATGGATTGGTTGGAATCGCATGAGGCGATACTCAACTATAAGACGAAATGGTTGAGCTTGGTCAATGACGAGGGACAAAGACATGTGATTGTAGGGAAGAACCAGGGAATTTCACTGAGGTTCATTTCTTCCTTGCAACTTCATAAGAGCATGCGCAAGGGATGTAAGCTTTATGCGATCCTTGCATTAAACGAGAAGGGAGTAGTGGAAGGTCTAGAACACCTTCCGGTGGTGAGAGAGTTTGTAGACATATTTCTGGAGGAGTTACCTAGGATGCTTCCGGAGAGGGAATTGGAGTTTACCGTAGACCTAAAACCGAGGACTCAATCGATAGAAAGAATGCCTTATCAGATGTCGACCCCAGAGTTACAAGAGTTGAAATGCAACTGAAGAAATTTTTGAACCTAGGACTGATACGTCCTAGTGTGTCACCGTGGGGTGCACCTGCTATTTTCATATCAAAGAAGGATGGGTCATGGAGGCTCTGCATTGACTACCGTCAATTGAACAAGGCCACGATCAAGAACCAATATTCGTTGCCGAGGATTGATTATCTATTCGATCAAATGAAGGGCGTGACGGTGTTCTCCAAGATTGGTTGCGATCAGGGTATCACTAGTTATGGATCAAGGAGGATGATGTCCCTAAGACCACCTTTAAGACGAGGTTTGGACATTACGATTTTATTGTTTTACCGTTGGGACTGACAAATGCCCCAGGGGTATTTATGAGTTTGATGAATGGGGTGTTCTGTGAGTACTTGGACAAGTTCCTCCAAGTATTCATTGACAATATTTTGATCTACTCTCAGATGACGAAGGAGCATGACGAGCACTTGTGCTTGGTACTACAATGTCTGTGAGAGCACAAATTGTATGGGAAGTTGTCCAAATGCTCATTTTATCAATCGAAGATTCACTACACAGGGCATGTCATCTCCGACAAAGGCATTGTCGTGGATCCAGCCAAGGTCGAGGATATCATGGAATGGCTTGCACCGACGAATGTCTCTGAAGTGCGTAGCTTCATGGGTTGGGTAGGATGCTATTGGTGGTTCATAGAAGGGTTTTCGAAGACAGAAAAATCCGATCACGGAATTGTAGAAGAAAAACAAGAAGTTTTTTGGGATCGAGAAATGCGCGGAAGCATTTCTGAGACTCAAGGAGTTGTTGACAACAACACCGATACTAAAGGTCCCAGACATGGATACAGACTTCTTGGTATGCACTGACACATCCAAGGAAGGATTAGGCGGAGTCTTGATGCAAGATGGACGAGTGATCGCTTACATCTCGAGGAAACTGAGAAGGCATGAGGAGAACTACGCGATGCACAATTTGGAGTTGTTAGTCACTGTATATGCCTTGAAGGTTTGGAGACACTACCTCGTTGGACGAAAATTTGAACTAAAGACTGGCCACTGTGGACTACAACACATATTTACGCAAAGCGACTTGAACGCGTGGCAACGACGTTGGTCAGAATTGCTTAGCGAGTACGACTTTGAGATTACCTACATAAAAGGAACAGTGAACCAAGTGATGGATGCATTGAGTCGAAGACCACGCATCTTTTCGGTGTTGCCTCTTCAGACAAATCTACGTGAAAAGATTCTAACTTTACAGCATGAGAATGACTGGTACAAAGAAGTCGAGGGTTTTATCGGACAAAACACAATGATGGTACCACGATTTGAAGGATTTTCGTTTAATAGCGATGTATTATTAAGGTTTAAAAATCGAATCTACGTACCCCTAAACGACGAATTGAGGATGTTGATCCTAAGCGAGGCTCAAAGAGTATTTTACATGGCTCACCCGGGAGTCATGAGGATGAGGGCAAACCTTAAACCCTTATCTTCTGGAAGGGAATGAAGGCAAACATAGTCAACTATGTGGCCATTTGTCTAGAATGTCAGCAGGTAAATGTTGAACATAGACACCCAGTAGGATTACTACAACCACACGCTATTCCGGAATCGAAATGGGAGGTTATTTCGATGGATTTTATTATTGGATTTCCACTGACGACAAGGAGACATGACATGATTTTCGTAGGAGTAGACAATCTGACGAAGAGTGCTCACTTTATTTCTGTGCGTACGACGTATCAGGCACCTGACATAGCTAGAGTTTTCACCAGTGAGATGGTGAGGTTGCATGGCGTACCTAAGAGGATTATATCTGATTGAGGATCGGTGTTTACTAGACGATTTTGGACGAGTTTCCAAGAGGCCTTGGGAACCCAACTTAACTTTAGTACAACATATCACCCAGAGACTGACAGGTAGAACAAACGAATGAACCAGACCTTGGAGGACATGTTGCGCATGTATGCGATGGACCAACAAAAGTGTTGGGAAGAATTTTTGCCACTAGTAGAATTCGCTTACAACAACAGTTATCAGAGCACCATTTAGATGGCGCCTTTCAAGTTTCTTTACGGGCGACCATGTCGGACACCTTGAGTTGGGATCGGCTTAAGGATAGGGTCCTGGTGGGACCTGAAGCAATCCAAGAAATGAAGAGCAAATGCAAAAAATAAGACAAAGGATTAAAGAAGCGCAGGTTCAACAGAAGAATTTATGTTGATGTCCGACGTGTCGACCGTAGTTACGAGGTCGGCAATCGAGTCTTCTTGCGGGTTAAACCGCATAAGAGTTCGATCAAGTTTGGGGAAGGGGGATAGACTCTCTCCTAGGTTCGTGGGACATTTCAAGATTGTGGAGAGAAAGGGGCTCGTGGCCTATCAACTAGCCTTGCCAGATTCTTTGAGGTGTATGCACGATGTTTTTCATGTATCTCCTACACATGTTTGACTTGAGCACCTGGCAAGCGTCGGATGAGGGGGTGCTCACAGTTGAGCTGATCTGTATCTTGTATAATCACATTCGATAGCTACGGCGTCGAACAGTAGATCAGGTCAAGGTCCAGTGGGACAACTATAGTCCGCACTCGGCGACCTGGGAGGACGCATATGATATGCGCCATCAGTTTCCATTTTTGTTTGATAGATAGACATATGACACTGTGATATACTTTATTTCAGCATATATACTGTGAAACTTTGGGATGAAGTTTAGACCAAGAGGGGGTGTATGTAACATCCCGCTCTGGTGCACTGAGAGAACATATTCTTTGAGGACACTTTCTCACAAGTGATCCGGATTATTATGCTATTAAAACTTTTGATTTTGATTATGAGGCGTTATGGGTTGATGACATGTTGTTTTACCACTTTGACATAGACAGGTGCTATTGACTTGGTTTTACTGAGTGTGTAGGATTTTGGACCTCAAGGATGTAGAGGAATCGATGGAACCCTTGGACTCCGGATTGATTCAGGGAGTAGAGCAATGGGATTTGATTGTTTTACTGTGATATTAGTGCATCTGATTAGATGATATGATATGGATATGTTCTGACATGATTTTTTGATGATGCAGGATGACGATAGCTTGCCGAACAGACTCACATATGGATTAAAGGGGTCACGCATGACTACCAGAGATGTTGTGGGAGAGGTGTGGACAATATCCCTGCCACAACCTACTAGCACTCCCACCGTGGCTCGAAATCTAGGTTAACGATTACCTAGTTCGAGAGGACCCACAATGGCATGAGGGAAAAATATGACAGTCACTCGCAATGATTCTAAGGGGCGGGCAGTAAGGCGGGGGCCTTATTCCTTAGAGGCCCTTAGTCTCCCACAAGTTCACCTGGCGAAGTATTGACTCCAGGGGTTATTGATGTCTACCAAGTCAGTCAAGAGGCAAGTGGCACCCTTGGACCATGTAGTGCATCCTGAAGGGCACATCGCGTAAAGGAAACATAGTAAGAGGTGAGTGGCACCCTTGGACCATGTAGTGCATCATGAAGGGCACGCCACGCAAGGGAACAGATGAGGCGAGTGGCACCCTTGGAGCGCCTAGTGTATCCTGAAGGGCACGTAGTGTTGTTGATGATAGAGGAATGAACCTAGATGGCCTTAGGACGAATAACGTATCAAGTGTTTTAAAACAATTTCCCTAATTAAATGTCGCCCAGTACAAAATCTAGGTCTAAGTCTAAATTACGCTAGTGGTAAAATTTAGTCTACCTTTAAAAAATAATAATAATAATTTAAATAAAAACAACTTAAATAATAAATAGGATCTTTGTAAAATTTTGTAACACAAAGGGAGTAAGAAATTTAATTTAGTAATAAAAAAATATAATCTGTGGATATAAATTGTAAAGAGGGAATTAATTGTTTTATCTTTATGATAATTTAAAATATACTAATTTAATGATAAAAGGGAAAAGGGGTTAAATTCCACACCTGCCTTTTTGAGTTCTAATTAAAAGGGGAAAGAGGGAAAATCAAAAAAATAGGAAACTAGGGAAAAGAGGTAACATAAAAAGGGAAAAAGGGGAACTCAAGGGAAAATGCGGAAAGTCAACTTAGTAAAGAATATACCATTAAGAGCTTTCTAATTTTAAATAGAATTAGCAACTTCATAATAGGGAAAGCCTTTAAAACCTGTAAGGGAATTTGGGGACACCTAGGAGTGATTCTAGGAGTAACTCTAGGTGGGTGAGGGAAATAAGATAATTAATTAATTAAAGAAATTAAATAATGGAGGAATGAAGGGGATGGGCGACACTTGTCCGGAGAAGAATTTTTAGGAAATTATTTTTAAAAACTTTAATTAAATGAGATTTTAGGAAAGAAGGGATGTTCGAAACTCTATAAAATGAAGGAAGAAGAAGGATGAAGATCATCTTTTGCTTGCATAACGTTACGCTGTAAAAATATCTACTTGATTGATTTACTTAAGGGAGTTGGGAGACCCAGCTCGGAGAGGAGTGGTAGCTCGGCCTTGCGAGGCGAGCTGGGAGCTAGACGAAACCTCTAGATAGTGTGTGTGGCCCCTTTGTGGCTCGAGGGGCTAAGGGGGAAGAAGAGTACCCCTAGCATTGGCTGGGAGGTATCGGTGAAGTCTCGACGGTCGACGAGTGGGAGTTGTACAGAGCGTGTGGACGTCACTCAGAGCGAGCGATCAGGCAACGGTACTCTCTTTTCATTTGTATAATAGATGTTGTAGGTTTTATGGTTGGATCTGCATGTTGATTATGTAAGTAGATTGGATGTTTAGATTAATGAATGAACCTTTCTGAGCCTAACTCGACGATTTTTTACTCCCATGGCCTTCATATTCCTGCATGTCATGACCGCCCTGTGGTATTGATTGTGAGCTTGAGGTTGTTTATCTTATGTCCTTAGCTTACCAGTCCTCACCTGAGCAGTCGGCCAGGAGCCTAATCTACGGTCATCACCTTAGAATTAAAAGACCTATGGATCTCAACGCCCTACTTTTATGTGCGAGGATGGTGAGCGAAGGATGACCCTATCCACCGTCAACCTCTATTGTTGTCCTTGGATGATTGTTGTCTTACGCCCTGATGCATTCATTTAACCCTGCAGAATTTGATTGTTGGCAAGGTTTTTCCATGAACTTGGCATTTTTATATTTATTGTTATCTCATTTTACTTCGCCTTTTTATCTCACTGGACATTCCTGCGTTTTCACATTATTGGTTGCGTTTTTATGCATGCATGGATAAATTTACTCTACGTCTATGCTTAGATGAACAACTTAATTCTATGTTATTGAGCATTGACGGATACATCTATCTCTGCATTTTATGTTGATGGATATTTGGCTTGCACTTATAATTCTGTTGACCAATGATTAACTGTTCTCTGCAAAATAATGTAGTTAGTGGGCGAATTTATACTCTGGTCTTCAGATGGCGTTTTATTTTTAAGAAATAACTTTAGCAATTCATTTTTTGATGGATAGTGTCTCTACGATAATCGTTTTCTTTTTGGCAAATCACATTAGCAAATCATTTTTGATGGATAGTGTCTCTGCGATAATCGTTTTCTTTTTGGCAAATAACATTAAGCAAATAGTTTTATTTGTTGGTTAATGTTTTATTTTATCAACATGCTTATCCACTGAAATTTACCAGTTTTGATCCTTGGAAATAAAGCATTGTTATTACTGAAATTACAACGTTCCAGTAGTGGCAGCGATTAACTTTTCCTAGCAAATGACTGCTCCAACATTTACCACGACTTGGTCTTATTCCAGGGGATAGAATGGCTTCTGACAATCACCATGATTATGACTGTATAACACTGTTGCGCCCCCATGTTGTATGATGTATATGGTGGGACAACTCGACTGGAATGGCCCGGGGTGAGGATGGGCATGGTTCTGCAGTTGGGTGTGTCCTCCATTAACTTTTGCACCTCAGTTTAAAACCTTGCAACCTGGATCTCTACCCCTTCACTCCATAAATTACGACCATGTCCCGTTCTAATACCTGACAGCATTGATTTTGCTGGATAATCACTGGCGTATACTCCGGCATCCGTAATACTCTCCACTGAAATTTATTCCTATACCTTAACCATTAAACAACCATGCCCACCTGTGCGTATGGTTATTTTGGACAGAAACCGATACTCATGTGTGTCTTGTTTTATTGCATTTTACTGCTTGATAACTGATGAATTTCAGTTGAGGATAGCGCTATATGTCAAGGGTTATGAAATCGAAAGGAGCAGGTTCCATTGCTCGATTCCTGCGATTTGTATTCGCTAGTGTGTCTCATGCTTTTCCTTTTATGACGGCGTTCAAATTTTGGTCGTTTACCCTTTTTACTGTCCAGGGCATATTCACGATTCTAAAATTTGATTGTACCAAAGGGATGAATGATGCCACTCAGTCATAAATGAAACTGTATTTTTCTGAATTATGTTATGTTATTTTTTATTTGATGCATTGACCACTTGCTATACTCTTCCTTTTAGCTTCCCTTGGCGCTCCATTTGTTTGTGCACTGACTTAAGATTGGAGTGATGTCTCCTCTATGCTTATGATGACTGCTTAGCACTTGAAACTGTAGAATAGTTGGAGATTGGGTATATGCCCAATATTTTTATCTTATATACAATATTAATTTTGTGCAAAAAAAAAACCTCCTACAACAATACAATGATTGCCCAAGGATTTTATGTGAAGGAAGTTAAAGAAGAGTGGTTAAAAAAAAAAAGGGAACCCTAATTTAAAATAGATCAAAACATTGATTAGCTTAATGATATGCCCTAAGGTATTATATGGTTCTAGTGGGTCCATAAATGCTAACTATTAGTGTAAAGAAAAGTAAATTGAAACTTCCCAAGGCTAGGAAGAAACTACAGAAGATGGAAATACCTTTATATCGAAGGATAAAAGTAGGAACTAACTATACCTACATAGTGTTGGAAACCTTGGAGAATGTCCTTAAGGGCTAGGCATTGGTAAGATAGAATCCTTCTCGTGGTTTCTACATTTAAGATGCATTTATTGGGATGTGTTCCCTTATATTCTGCATGGGTTCCTTTTGTTTTGAAATGAAACTATCTCATCTTCCTCTTGATACTACAAAATGGTGTTGAGGTGGGGAATTCAGCGCCTAGTCTCTTAGCGTGGATCTACCCTTTAAAAATGACCTATGTATTTCAATGTTGGATAATTTGGAAGTGTTTTCTTAAAAAGGGGTTGGTTCAATGGTGGAGAGGAGAGGCCACATTTGCACTTAAACATAGGATTTACCTTATTCCTTATAGCGAGCGAAAATCCTTTAAGGTATGTAATTGAGGTTCGTTGGATTTTTAGATATCCCCTAGATGGAACGTAGGCTCGCTAAATTTGAGTCGTAATGTATGTCAAGTTCGTTGGGTAACTCGTTGACTAATGGAAAATTTAGACTGGTTGTTTGATCTGTATTTAATGCCAATTTAACCCATAGATATTGACCTTTCAGCTTGCATTAATGGTTGGTTGTTGACGAAGTCATTTTTAGCTTACGCTTGTCGTCAAGGGTGTGGTTGTTCATTTTAATTAATGTTTGTACTTGGTTGTAAACATTGTTGTGCTTGGTTTTCTCACTGTAATGGTTCTAGTTACTTGTGTAATTAAATTGGGTGCGTTAGGTTGTTAGTATGATTTTCCTTAGCTTAGTAGGCTTGGTTTGCTTGTGTCAGGAGGGATGTAGACACCTCCTGGTTCCTATGAACAGTCGCCAGCCTTGAAACCTTAAATGGTCAAAATCAATGGGAACCTGGGCTTGAGCATTTCTTAGGTGTCTTGGAGGTCCTAACCATTGCAGGGTAGGACGGACGGGTAGTCATTCTTATTCTTCGTCGGTTGATTGTCGTCCATTGCTTCCAAATGCTTGATGTGCTTCTTAGGTCATTATGCGTTGTTGTATGAGTTGCATGCGCTGAGTTTGTTGACATGATGCGATGTTGAGTATAATGTCTCTATTACCTTCCTACATACACACGCCAATGAAAAAAAAAATTGCACTTGTTATGTGAGGCTTGATGTCATAATGAATAGGTTCGTTACAGTAACCCCTTGAGGAAGCTACATGAAAGTATAAATAAGAGGCAAGGGTCTCTCATTTTTAGTTATACTTGAGCATATTGAATATCTAAAAGTGAATGAGGTAACCAAAGGATATCTAAGCTGAATTTCATAGGGAAGGTGAAGTAAAGAAGGATGAAATTCAAGGGAGGATAAATTCTTTTGATGATGCTTTCTAAGGTATGTTATTTACAAATCATATCACCATTTTCACAATAATTTTTTTTCTAGAGTGATTCAGACTGTGAAATTGGGAGACTATTGATGAAACATATCCAAGTCGTTGTGATAAAAATTCCAGCTCGTGGGTCGTTGTATTTTTGTAGTTACACTCCATGGAAAATAGGGTTTGTGGCTAGTCGTGAAACTAGTCTAAAACATGTGTTTCAGGTAAAAACGTCATAACTTCTTCATAACATATCCAAATTCAGTAAGACCAAATGTATTGGTTAGAGTACATTCTATAGTATTGTGTGTACCATTTTCAGATCCATACAACAAATATTCCATGCGGGGCACGCTCTACAAGTTCTCTCTCTAGAATAAGCGAAAATTCAACAAGGTATGCCATTTTTTATATAACTCATTTTATGAGAGGTTCCAAGTAGTGAAATCTGGAGGAATTGCATAAAAGACACTGAAGAATATTGTGTATAATTTTAAGATCTTTATTCATTACAGGTACATAGTTATGATTATTTCAAGTTATGGTTGTTGACTAATCCAAAATTAGTCATGTGAGACTAAAGTAAATTTTGATGAAAATGCTAGTCTCTTGT